>LUCM01007264.1:57834-69744 GCA_008360955.1 Fasciolopsis buskii | reverse complement strand
TCCGCTCAGCACCAAGGTCGGCACTACTGTCGTCCAATCCTGTAACAGTACTTTGCACTTTGAAGGTGCAAAGCACATACCAAAGCGAGCAACCGATCTCGACAGTCTATCTAGCGCCCGTTGTGCATGGTCCACTGATTTGACTAGACACACAAGGTAATCTGGGTAATCTAGGTCACATAGCTTCCCTCCAGTTCCCAGTTTGATTCCCACATCCCGGAGGCTTTCTAAAGCATCTTCATGACAAAGTTGAACAGGAATGGAGAGATGGGAACTTCGTCGGCATACCATTCCGGTGGAGAGTACTGAATAGTGCTGGTTGATCCACGGAGTCGAAAGCACATAGTAACTGCCGGAGACTGATATCTGGTAGATGCAACCTCGACCTGGGCGAAATCCGGCCTGCGGTTTGCGGATGACATCAGAGTGAAGACAGTCCAGTGAAAGAATATGCTAAGTTCCGTCGTTTTAATTCATGTTTTGGCTTCTCTGGGTTATCCAGAGTAATTTATCACAAACGGCAAACTCATCTTAGTCTAAATATATAACATTTATCTTATCACCAAGGTTCATAGGGGGATTAGTTCACTTACCGATCTGCGTGACTATAACAAGCGGAACTGTCAGGCATGTCTCTTTTGAAAACTCACGCTGATTATACTACATAGATATCAGTGAATGTTCTAAAAACCGGACGCGTACATCAACTCAATATGCAAAATATCTCAAACAGTACGCTGACTCTGCATTTGAAAGACTTTCACTGACCCTACATCAAACACTGCTCATCTAATAACAGCATTCGAAACCTGTCGCATTTGGCATTTGTTTGTATCAAGGTTTAAAAGCCGGCGACTCCATCCACTCGAAAGCGAACGTCTGTTACTAGGATATGGTGGTAAAATCAGGCGGAGTAAAAACAAGTGGTTTCCGCTAGAAAATACGCCTTCTCTGATGGTAATCTGTGAAACGATGCACTTTAATAATATCCATTTCATTTGTTCTTTATTAAGTATTCGTTGTGCAATATTCGTAGAATATGTTAATTCCAACTGAAATTCTGCAGAATGAAAAATTGACAGACAGCAAAGAGAACTGAGTATGGTAGGCCAAACCATGATGTTCTGTTATGAAAATACTTAATGAAATATATGGGCAGCGGGCGTGGTCATTTGTGAATATCCAACTTTCTAAACAGCGGCATTTGAACATGGCAACGTGAATTTTTCAACTTGGCTAGCACAACCCCGCTAGATGTTGACGGCTTTTAACTCCAACGCCTGGAACGACTTAGTCACATGAAAATGACAATCTGTCAAAAAAGACGATTTCTGAGAGCAAGTAATTGGTGCTATGTATACTTTTGTTGTTCGGGTTTCTTGTGTCTAAGTCTAATTCATGTGACGGAGGTATTACTGGTTGAATTGATTTGCCAGTAAACTAGCTTCAACACGGCATGCTAAGTGAAGCGCAAACAACTCATGTCCACAATCCGGATCCGGGCCAATGCTTATCGGATCACATCAAAAGAATACCACCAAATGAGGATTCTTCTCACAGGCCATCACAGAAACGGCCTTCCCAACACGGGGATTTTCCTACTGGCCGTCTAAATTCCAAAATAATAAAACATGTCTCCTTAGAAGCCTGCGGGAAGGCAAGCCTCAGTGGACCTAAGTGAGCAAGCATGTTTCCGGTCATTTTTGCACCGGGCTGTAGCGTAGACACACCAAGTTGACCGAACTGAATGGTTGACTCAGACGTCAATCTAGGGCAAATAAACAAACTGTGTATCGCATTCGTTTTAAAAAGAAGTTATAAAGTAACAAAGATAAATTTAAAAAAACAATGCAATTTCGTTTAAAGATATTTTGTATCTAATTACTTGGACATCGCACATATGATTGTCATTTCCCGACTAGATTTGGCCTCGGTTTAACCTATGCACAAAAGCAAATCAGCAAACCAAAATCCGTTATGACACGGTTAGGAACCCCAGTCCAGTATTACGAGCAAATTAGGAATCTAAAATAAATTGCCTGTGTTTATCCTGGGAATGGATACTTTCTCGCTCTCAGGTCAACGGCTAAATTCGGGCAAATATTAATATGGACAGCTTTTCAAATTGGATTATTGCCACTGAGTAATAATAATAATTGAAAATGTAACGTTATCGGACGGAGCTTTACAAGGGGAATAACCGTTTATGTTCACTTTGAATTTTATGTAAAACGATTTTCACTTTGCATTAGGTGTTAAAAATATTGTCTAAATTTCTGTTTACATAGAAACTTTCAGTTCATGGAAGGTTCTTATGCTCTGGTCAAAATACTTGGTGATACGTTGCCCCATTCTCGCAAAATAACCACTTTTAAACGTTCTATTGATTATGATTGCTTGGAGTAAATTTTACAATTCAAAAGTATTTCACAATTAAAACCCAGTAATTTGTTGTCTGGTGAGCGTAATTGTTGTTCGTGTTCGTCTCCACAGTCGACCAAGTTCCTGAGGAATAATACATCCTCAGATATTCTCGTATCATTCTTGCATTATGTAGTGCACCGTTATCATGCCAACACCACGTTTTTTTACGTGCAAACCAAAAGTCTAACAGCAGACCAACCTGTTGTAGAAGTTCCTGCCTGTATGATAATCCTGCCATGTAGAGAGTTTATCTAACGGTTTCAGTTGTCCAACGAATCCGGTGAGAAATGAAACCGCTAGCTGAGTAACTAAACTATTTAGCCTGATCTTCGCGTGATCTTTCACTTTGTTGCCTATTCTAGGGGCAATATGAAGCACGGAGTAATCGATAATCATCGGTATGAGCTGAACTGAAGGAAATCAGACAATGTTGGGTTATGGAAGCCATTTCATTTTTTCAGTCACGCAGATAGGCACAAAACACTCCCGTTTTTTATCGTTCTCTTCGTTAGAGGTTATAGAAATTTAACGCTCGAAAATGGTGTGAAACTCTATCACAAGTAACCTATTTGTTGTTACTTTCAAAGGTAACAGATCAGGAGAAACAATGACAGTGATGAAACGTATCTTTAGTCTATTCGCACAGTTACTTGTGGGTAAATTCCCTATCAATTCAGTCTAGTTGTTGCAGCACTTAAAGTTGCACTGACGTGCTCTGATCTTCATTACCATTCTACAACATCGTTTATTCAAAACAGAAAAAGAATAAACAAGGAACAGCGAAAGATCAGTCACAAGATGATAGGTTAAACAACTACATAGAAGGGGAATAATCTCGAATGGAGCAACACAATAGACGGCTGCATTTAGCCGTGTCATTTGCTCCCCTTAATCACCGCCTGAGAAAAGCTCGTGAACCTCAAACCTCACAGCCTAACTGGACCCACACGGGCCAGTCCACTGATTCGGGTTTCATTCACTTGTTCTATTTTATCGACTAACCTCTCGACGTATGTTCCAACAATTACCTGCATCAGTGAACAGTACAGAAAAAGGCAGGCTTCTGTTGTCATGCCCAAAAAGTTTTAACCACTTCATCTTATTCAAATTTATCCCATGTTCTAGTGATTGAATCCTAGGGTCTAGTAACTAACGTTTGACCTCTAGGTTGTGCAGAAAAAATTTCCACATTATACTTTACCGAAAGTACAAAGACGGCGGTATTGAAACACCAATAGCCTTCACACGTCTTCCGTCGTCCAAAACCATGTTTTTGAGCCGTATATCTGAACAGACTTTACTGCAATTGTGCATACTCGGCTTTCGATCGACAACCGGATGCCTCAAGTTGACGAATGCCAATCGAGCCTTCTGTGTGTGCAATGGCACTTCATCCGGCCTACGAGCACCAGGTGAAATACATACGGCATCCAACTAGCTAAGTCTGTCTACCCCATAAAATTCTAACCCCTCCTCTCCCGTAATAACAATGTTAACCTTAGAATCAGTGGAGTTGTGCAACGACATCTTGTACTTCAAAGGCACAAAACGAGTCCCAAAAATCCATTCTACTGTTCATATGGTCGAGAAAAGCCTAAGACTTACTTGGGCCCCACATCAGGAGTACAGCAGCGTCTATGCATTTTAAGTTAAATGGCTTTCTGTCGAGCTTAGAATTTAAGAATAGATCAAATCCATGAACTACAAACAGTGCTCAAACGGCGCAAAAGTTCTTGCTGAAATCTCGTGAGAATCACTGGGGATATGAGTGAATAATAAGTCCACTTAAAAATCACAAAATGATTCGACAGAGTGCACAAGTATGGGGATTGTTGGATAAGGGAGTACCGGGTACGCATACTTGACGGGCGACAATAACTTCGAGACCAGTCGTGTGCTGCCGGGGAAATCTCATTCATTCGTGGGCATGCAAAACACTACTGTCAGCTGTCAATATCCCTTAAAAATTCTTTGTTGGGGAACTCACATATGGTGTAAAGTCTAACCGATACATTGTACGATTGATCCTTTTGAACAGGGAGATCCAATGGCAAGAATTTGTTTGTACGTGATAAGTTGAATTTTTAAAACCTTGTTTGTAAAGTTGATGTTAGTGATCAAAATACTGGTTCAACGCAGACTCCATTCTGTTCGACTGTACAGAACAATAGCACACACGTTGCGGTTATGAGAGTGTGATCAACCGTAAACGGTGACTTGCAAATAATAAAGGCACCTGTTTCTGGAAGACAGCTCAGAGATTAATAATTCCATTCGAAATGCGTCTGAAATACATTCGGTTGGTTGAATTGCTCTTTAATTTCCAGTTACGAATTTTCTTTTGGCACATGGCACGGTGAACATGATGGTGAGAGAAAAAAATTAAGGATGACCTGGAAGATTGCAAGTATCGACTAATCACTCGCATAAGTAATACCTAGTTATCCGATCGATAGCGCCATGATGATTTTCAAGTTCACGTGTTGATTTGGCTTACGCGTTTGCATTTGCCAACATGATAGAGTTTATGCAAATGAACGCGGTAGTTCGAATAACGATTTCTCTTGTGTGTCTTAATCTACATTGGAGTTGATTTTAGATTTGGAATAAATTACCCAATTCGACTAACACCTTGGATCACTTGAACCCGTACAAGTGAAACTCGCTAATCTCAAGTTTCTTTATCATTGGCCGAGGTTCGTAGCGCTCAGTGTTTCCCACGAACTGCATGCAGGGTAACTATATTATTCGGTCCTGTTTGTTCGTTCTATCATTTGGCGAGATCTCTTAAAGATTCTGTCATAAACTCGCAGTCAAAAACGGACCAATGGAAGAGCATTGTGGGTGCTTTTGAAGTTTGAGAATATGGACTCCGAAAATGAAGCTGAATCCCAAATATAACTAGTTTACGCTAGACTAATCAGTAGTTCATTTTTTTCCAAGTACACCGAATAGCAAAGACAAATCGTTTTTCAAGTCTGACCTCATTCTTGGGAAAAAATCGGATTCTCAAATCATGCTTGTCAATTTTCAAAAGTTTTTTAGTGGAAAATCAATAAAAATCGTTCTAATCCTAGTAAACAGCACGAAAAATTCAGTGACAACCTAAATTTTTAGCATCCTGTTTTCACGTGCATGTTTCTTATTTAATGAACACTGTTGCCTTATTTCGGAATTTCAGTCATGATACAAACTGATCTAATAAGTAGTTTTTCAGCAATCATCCCGTGACACTTCAAGCTGATCGTGACCCAGTCATAAAAAATGGGGCACTTGTCATCTTAATAAAGGAAGTAGAGCTATGAGAGATGAAATGGATCGAGTGTTGTTGTCACCCTTAGGATTACTGATGCTGTGCAAATTAGCAACTGAAACCTTCAAAGACGAAACAGGCAGATGTGTATGTGTAAAATCCTTCCCTGTAAGTCCTCTTGAAGGACTCGTATGTTTGTTTCTGGTCTAGATGCGTGTAACACCTTCTGAGCATCAGCACAGAATGGGAAACTTCAGATAAATCTTACGTGACCCCCGAAAACATTGAGGATTCTAGGATGAACAGTTGATGCGCATTATTAGATACACTAAAAAAAACAGGGATTTTGGATGAGTAGCTCTTACCATGACATCAGTTCCATTTAGTTTCTTCTGATATCCATTTTGGACCTTCTGAATGACTACATATGGAATTTTCCGGCTCCCTGAAATGCTTGTGCATTTCCAAGTTGTTATACCATGATCTTTGACTCCATCTCCACGGGGCTAGGAAAGCCACATCTCTTTTTTATTTGGTTCGCTTAGGATTTGAAAATGTGTTGGTCGTAGCTTTGTTTATTGGTTTTCATGTGATTCTGATCGTTGAGCTCGGCGTTTACATTCCAAACGTTTCATCACTAGACTAGGTGACATTGTCGGTGCAACTGCACAAATGTTGGAGGTCGTCTTTATTTAGAGAATAGCCATTGGTTTTAATCTTGAACTTGTACGGTGATCTTGACCTGGAATCTATGACTCTGTTTTCCTCGTGATCTTCACTGACATGACTACAGACCGTAGAAGGATGAAATTCAGCTTGAGAAGCTTGATCCGTTCATTTGTACGCCGTTTTTTTTTCTTGATTTCAAATATGTGGATATTGTATGATTCAGTTCCGCACACAGATCCGTATAACAACTGACTTGGATTTGTGATCATGTGTCTGCACGACTTGAATTCCGGTCTTCTTAGTTAGCTGAGTTATCGGCCTCACAATCGGATGTACACGTGACCCAATTCGATGTGTCTATTGATTTGAAAAAAAATTTGAAAAATACCAGGCTTCTGAAATCTCCCTTGTGAGCTTCATAGTTGGCAAATTCGGCCAACACAAAGACGTTCAAAATAACCCAACTTTGATGTAATGATTTTACTTGTTTGTATTGAAAAGTATCTTGATTCTAACCCATTTTTTAAGTGTGAATTGTGTATGACCCAATGTCGGGCCTTTCGGTATATGGCCACGTTCGTAAGTCACCAGAGATTTTAATGTTAATTGTGGATTCATCATCGACTCTGGGATTAGGGCGTTTCGAAAATGCCTAGAAAACTGTGTAAAGTTCACAGCTGTTTTGAGTGCGTATGGTTACATAAATATTGTAATAATTGATCGAGCTTGTCGTAAAACCCCATGCAATCGGGTTTCAAACTAAGTTCATGCATGTTCGTCACTTTGGCCAATTTGATTCCAAATACAAAAGTCACATAAATCATTTCCAACGTGTGCAGAAATTTTTTATGCAATGTACACTGTCCTGATCAGATTTCGTCAAATGTGATCACATTGATTATGTGAGAATTAGAAGCTTCCGTCCCACTTTCCTCTTGGCATCTTTACGCAAATTTGATACTGTTTTTTACTCGGCTGACGATCATTTTGTTCTCAAAAACGGGTGCTAATTCTCACTTCAAAACATCACAACCCCGGTCGACACAAGGGATCTTTTTCGATCGATTTTATGACTTAATCCAAAAGTTTTATACCACAACTCTCAAAGTGCTCTGGGGTGTGGACAAATACTTCCATTCTTCTGAAACTAACTGCTGTTTTGTTTGAATAGTGTAGCCCAAAAAAGACAAAATGATCCCGAAGGGTTCTGCAAAATTCTCTTAGTAAATCTTTTTTGTGCAGCAAATTAATTGAAAATTTCCCCAATCTGTTCTCAATGTGCGCATGAATATGAAAAAAATTCCGTAATTGATTGGGAATAGCTGCTGTAAAATGGTATTGTCTCGGTGACCAACTGGCCTAAACTTCTGTCATTCCAAACAGAGCCAAGGATTAGAATCCCAGATTCCCCGGTCAGTTAGGTGTTAGATAGTGATTTCCTGTCCTCCTACTCGTTACCGCCTGTTACGCCACTGTAACCTCATTTGGGTTCAGGTCACTTCAAGTCTCAGGGGCACGGTTGCCATCCCTCGTCCACGTTGTGGGCCCCGGGTGGTTGTGAGGCTTGTTCGGGCCACCACACTCATGCGTCCAGCTTACAGTACACAAATCGAGGATTCACAATCAATTTTTGCTAGTCTACAAGTCCGTGCATGAAGTACCCTTCTTCTGGCATGAACTGACAAAGATGCAAAGCGATTTTCGTACTATGTAGGTGTTTAACGATTCTGAAATATCCACAATGTTTGCATGCAGTCAGACATTAGCGCATAACTTTCGACTCAGTAAAGATCTTAAAATGACCCCAAACTGGCTCAAACGGAACCTTTTTTTGAACCCGTTTGTATGGACTTTTAATTGTTGTCATGCCGCTTGGGACTAAAGGGATATGCCCCTATCCGGAAATCAGGTGAATATTCAGCTACTCCACTGTTTTTCTTCCTCTCGAAGAAGAGAAAGAGTAATACCAAACGATCAGTTGCAAGGAGGTAAGATGAGGAACCATAAAGAAGAACAAAGATTTCGAATGCAAGAAAGCCATTGAGCGTCGTATTGAGCCATATCACCCATTGTCTTTAACTTCACCTGGGGGGATTACGTCGACTCCAGCCCGTCAGCCGAACGGGGATAAGGTTTTCATACCTTTTTGAAATTTAATCGACTGACCACCTCGACTTATCTTTAACCTACTACCTGTATCGGGTAAAAGCTTGGATGGAGGAAGGCCTTGCGTGCATGCGTAGATCATAACCTAATCACCTTAACCTATTCTGATTCAGTACCTGTTTGCAAGACTGAATCCTAGGACTGAGTATCTTGCGCATGACTACTGAGTTACTGACAAATTTCTGTTACCATACTCTACCGGTACTTCGAAGACGGTGATGCTGAAATCACAAAAGTATCCACGCTTCCGTCTGAGCCGCGTTCCTGGGCCCGATCAAATCGTACAGCGGGTCTCGCGTACGTGTAGCGTTAGTCGATCGATAATCCCTTCGGGCAAAATGAGTCACGTATTCAGAATAGGACTGTTTCGTCCGAAGGAGAAGAACAAAGTTACCTTTCATCAATGTTTTCATAAACCAGAAGTATTTGTTCCTTCTACTGTTCTCACGATTTTTATTTAATTAGAGTTATGAATATAATTTTGATACTTGTCAAAATGTCACCGCAAATGCTCTCTGTCTCCAAGTGGACAGAAATGGTTCTAAATTTCCGCCAAATCTGAACACTTGTCAGGCGTGAATAATTCTTTTGAATCAATAGCTTTTGCATTTTGGGTAGAACGATTGCACTAGAAACACGGGGATAAAACGATCAAATTAGAACGAGCGATCGAGTGAATTCAGTCAGTTTAACGTGAAACACGAACAGTAAATGAATAGAAGGATGGAAGAAACCGCCTAAAAGTTACACACACACGCACACACGTACACACAGCCCAGACTCGAAAAAATGAGTACCTTGCAAAGATCCACGCGGAATGGACGAGGGACTAGGGAGAGGGGGAAGTGCTCCGTAAATCGAAGGTAGTGCTTCCTACTGGATTGTTAGTTCAGAACAGAGAATTCTGGAAAGCATGTGTAAACGAGTTCCACCTGTTCGAAGTAGTCCAATCAAAAACAGTTCACCAGTCACTCATCATTGGTGAGGTACCCCAATTAATGTCTATGTTCAGGATTTCTTTTGTTCTCTTCACTTGTTATAACAGGTACAGTAAGGAGTTTTTAAAATAGGTTTCGTGTATCCTTACTTAAACAGAAAAACATGGTCATCTAACCGGGTGAAGTGACATTGTGGTTCGTGAAAGAATAATCAGAGGTGTTATTCAAATCCAAAATCTAAGACGTGATACGTGCATCGCATTGTTGCTTCTGCTACTGTCTTTCCGCAATACGACATCCGGATGGAGTTTAGAAACACTACTATCCGTACGCATCCATTGTTAGTCTAACCGATAACAGGTTGAGAAGCAGCACCACCCCATTCGAATCCCAAATCACTCGCCGGAAGAAATGTCAAACTTTTCTCCAACTTCTGCCAGTAACACATGGTCAGCCATAAATTATCCGTGGTGGCGTTTTTGCTTGTCATCATAGTGGAACGCTAATCTACCAGTATGTTCATACTACGTGGTTTTCAGTGCAATGTGGATGATTATACGTGCTTATTTGAACGATAATATGATATGCCGGGGCTGGCCTCAGGAGACCACGATTCATTTGAAGCATACACGAATGGTCGTGCGCATAAACTAGAGGTTGCCGATCGAACAGACCCACAGCATGTAGGATATTAGGACGAACTGTTTTTTCGCGGTGCAGTTGCTGCGCACACGCATCCCACCAATGCAGTAAAACAACCAAGTTCATATTTTACTAACACTCAGCACACCTGCCTCGAATTGTCTGAACCCGAGGACCTCTTTAACCTCCGCGCCTGGATCGCATTCTATCCATCTTGAACTAGGTCGCAAATCTCAAAATTAGTGCATCCAGTAAAAGGGCCCAGTAACAGTACCGGTAATTTGATCTCAGTGTTGATAAAGTGCGCTGCTATTTTCTAAATGAATCGTTTAACATGTTAGATTTCCCCCCCCCATAAGATTGGAAGCTATTACTCCTACTAGATCGTGAACTGTTTCCTCGGTGCTATGTGGCCACCAAGGAGCTCAACTGAAAATAGATTAGGTCTTCGTGATGCGCTTTTGAACAACTTCTATGATCTGTTTGGATGAACGAGAGCATCCAAGGATTTTGACGAGAATTGAGTGTCTACACCTGCGCAGCGACAATAACGGTGAAACCGGGAAATTTTGTGATGTAACGCAGACAACAAAAATCAAACGTTTGGGATTTTGTATCTCCTTTCTGAGTGTCTGCGATGTCTAACCGACTAATCACAGTGTGACTCCTGAATAGACTCATCATCCGTGCACGGTCCCAGTCATCCGAACAAGATTCTTGTCAACGGAAGTGAATGAGTTAGCAATAGCTGTATATAATCTGTCTAATTTCATGTCAACTAACTTCGATACAATCGTGAATAAATATTTTTTATCCGAAACCCGTTGGTCAATCTATTCTCTTTCTCGCTCTCTCAAACTGTTTGCGGGTTCCGTAGTCACGGTTTTCTCATTGTGGAAAAAGGATCGAAAATTTGAACTTTCCTCTAATTATGACGCTCGCTATATTTCGTATAACATTTTGTAAAATCATTTTGAACCGTCGTGACTAATTTTCGTCAGTTTCTGATCGTCATGGTTGGCATACAAATTGTAAGTGTTCCGTCACCGGTCGAGGTGAAAACCAACGTAACAAACATCCGGCGACTGCGAACGAAACGACCGGATCACTCGAATTCTTGTTGTTTGTTTATTTAAATGACCAGTTGTGTGATAATTTTGAGAACCGAATATGTTACCAAGTTGTTTTTAAACAAAATTTCAGCCAACAGTCTGACTTTTTCGAATCTCAACTTACTGACACTGGCGCAAGTCGTGTGCTAGCCGATTAGATTTGCGATTGATTATTAGAAGGAAAGATCGCTAGATGGACGCACTTGGACTGGGGTACACATTTTGCACCGATAATCAAAACATAAATATCTGGATTTGACGTGTACTCCTAGATCAGCACAGCAACATGTTCGATAAGCCCGACTGGCTTTCGATCAAAGATCAACGCTTAATATATTCAGTTCGACCAGCGACAACTCGTCGATTCTAAACAATCGATCAATAAAAAGAGACCAATCCGAGAAGTACCGTCAACTGATTCCACAAACAAAATAGATGCGTACCAAAATCCGGTTGATGATTGAATCGAGTCATTTTTTTCAAAATTAAATCCAAATATTGGAAGAATAAACTGATGATGTGATCGGCCGGCTCCTTGGCCCATAAAATCTTGGATACAATGAGACTACCACGGCATGGCTAAATTGCTGTACTGACTTTGGACTGATAACGTTGGTGCAATGAAATCCGGGACGGAAAGATGCATCGGTTGCACTTGAAGAGCCCTGAAACATCTCCCCAATGATATATATATATATATATATAT
>LUCM01007264.1:27732-44199 GCA_008360955.1 Fasciolopsis buskii | reverse complement strand
TTACCACATGATGTTGCACCTATCCGGTCACTGGATTTCCAACGGGCCACGGCCGCATAGTCACACCAAGCGACGGCCTAGCTGATAGATGACTCCGGGCCTGAAAAGGTGATCCTTCAAGTACGGCGAAGCTTTTGGATAGTGACGTGCAGCAGCTTGGGCGTAGTGTGATGTGTTTCGTCAAAAGTGCCAGTACACGGTCACAGGCGTATTACAATAGATTGAGAATCCACAAAAAATTAGCATACGTTCGTTCACAGAATTAGAAATGCAGACAATCACACCTGGTGACCGGGGTGCTTTGCACGCCGACATCTTGATTCCTCCAATGTACTAAGCAGCAATTGCATGCTCGTGATAAAGTTACCCCTCCGGCGGGCTTCGGCTGCGGACTAATGTGTTCCCGGCGAAATTCTTCACTTCCAGCAGTGCAGGAGATTCCTGTACACAACTTCTCTTCAGAGCGAGTGCCTTGAACTCAGCCACGTACCAAAGTAGGGGGGGAGGCCTATGAATGGTGACGAAAAAACCACAGGGTATGTATGCTTGGGGTCGAGCAAGTATAAGTGACGTTTAAAAAATTTTTATATCCGAGATCATGTGGTGAGGTTCAATCAAAAGCGCGTTCACAGTGCCCGCCCGGCTATGAGCGTAATGGCTAAGGCTTATCGACGTCAACAATTGTTCGTCCGTGGTGTTTCGAGGGGGTTTTCGAGCATCCCAGTGTTGCGGCCGCGGTGGCATTCCACTGCGGTGAATGATATCGTTAGGCAAGTTGGGACGAACAGCTTGTTCCACGTGCCTTGCCATGGTTTCTTTAATGGTCAGTATGTAGCTGATGATGTCACGATGGTGAAGTGTATTTGCAGTCATTTTTTCTCCGTAGGAATTTCTTCTTTTTTCTTTGCTATCGGTTGTTGAGGACGGACACCTAGGTCGATTTGTTTAGCAAAGGGGTAGGCGGGTCAGGTCTGTAGGTCTGCAAGTGTTGTGTGCGTGTTGTGGTGTGGGTGTCGGGGGGGGGGAGGGTTGATTTCAGCAGTGGGAGATCCTCGATGTATGAGATGTAGTGAGTGCTGCCCACAGAACATCATTTTCTGGAACTGCCTTCGGGGCAGCAGGATAGTATACCAGGTTAGCTTGTGTTCGAGTGCTTGTAACAGGCAACATACACACAGGAACTAACAGGAAGTAGTTCTACGGAAACTTTGGCGTATTGAGGGTGAGTGTGCGTTCAGAAAAGCATCAGACAGACACTTTTCACACATCAGAATGCCTCTGATCCATGCATGCGGAATTACGGCATACCCCGAGAGGGAGGCCGTCCCGAGTTTGGAACGACGGAGCGTTTTACGTAGACGTCGGTCACGCGGTGAACGGGCAAGCAAGGGAACACTGCAGTCCTGAGAAGCGAGTCGCCAGCACGGGCGGAAAAGTACAGACGAAACCAAACCAATGTCACAAAATCGATATCGAAAGTCAAAGCGAATCATAGCAAAAATGATGTCCGAAAATAATCGGTTTTCTCCCAAAAGGTCAAAACCACCATATCCGTATAAAAGTGAACTAATCACTGAATAAGATCCTGATTCTTGGTTCATGTATATTGTTGTTTCATTAATACAGCAAATAAAAGATAATAATAATAATAATATTAATAATAATAATAATAATAACAGTTCGTGAGAATCTGACCCTGTTCACCAAGACTTTATCCGCAATTTCTCGGAAAAATGGTCACACGTTTACTGACTGTTTTCATATTATCTTTACCTATAAATCATCTGCCTTGATTTCAACAGCCGCTACCCGCCATTTTGCTGAGTCGTTTCTAACTATGATAGTGAAATTGATGGTCTTCCATTGGAATCTGATTCATGATCGTTTGTGTTTGACATGTGGACACCTATGATCAGTAATCTTATCCGCAATTCCCCGTGGGTTTTGGAGAGTTAATTGTATGAAGTCTGAAGTAAGAAGTTCAAACAACGGTTGACATGTTAGCACCCTTTTTCATCTTCCAGTACAGTTATCCCAGCTACACCGTTTATTTCCCCTACGATCTCCTCGTCTCACTCTCAAGGTCATCGTTGGCGAACCACGTTTGGTGTTCACGACTAAAGTTAATTCCTCATTTCTAATAACGAACAAGTTTCATAATCAATTTTGGTACCCATGACTTGTTTGAATATTTTCAATAGAGTGGAAAGAAAACTAAAGGTGGGAAAACCATTTCATACAGAAAATCCTCCTATTAGTCTCATTTATTGTTTTATTGGATTTCCTGATTTGGTCAACTCTATTCTCCATTTGGTAATTGTGCGCTCCTGTATTCCTGAAGCTAAAAATAGGCGACTTTGTTCTATCCAGAACTGGTAGAAAAACCATGGCATAGAACGAAAACGAGGCAGAAAGGCTAACCGTCCGGAATAAGAACCAACTAGATACGTGTAAACTGCCCACAATCAATATTGCCATATTGGATTGTGAATTTCCGATTGGCCAAAATTGTCGGTCCACAATCCTTACGGTTTGCCTATCGATCAATTAGTTACCATCAGATTAAACCAACACGGTCAGGTCAACAGCAGGCGAAGTGGAACTGGGAATGGGGAAAAATCGATCACTTCATTCCCATTCATCCTAGCAGACTGATGGTCAATATAGCATGGGAGAGTCGTAAGAGCTAGCCCGTAGCGTGAACAACACAATTTGGTGACAAGTGAAACGGTATACCGAATGTGTTTGCCGGTTTTCAAATTTGCAACCAGAAGCGATGATTGCTGGTTAAACATGAATATGTATAAACCACCATAACGGAACGATTTTGCGAAAACATGACACACACACACACACACACAAGCACACAAACATTGGGAGAAATCTCATGCTTGAAAATGCCTTACTGTTATGGGTCGGCGATTACATTAGTAAGGAGTTGAAAAAAATATGTTTCACTGCAAGTCCGGAAAACCATGGGCACATTTATGATACGACTCATGATGTATTTGATACCCTCATTTCAATATTTCTTTCTACTCTGTTATGTTGGGTAGATTTTTTTTAATGTACGAAAATCCATCTTAGGCCAATACCAAGGATGAATGACTAGAGGACAACTGAGTTAGATAAGAGGTAATTGCTACTCATCTAGGCACGGGGATGTCATCGAGTTCCTTGAATCTACCAAATTCCAAAGGACAAAATGGATGAGGTCAGGGCGGTGGAACTTATCGTAAAAACAAGACATTTTATCCCCACCGCATTTGCGAAGTGGAGGAAAAAGATTGAAAGTCCACAAAAAACCGCACTCGGATATCCCAAACGTGGGTGTCAAAATACTGGACCAGTTTGAGTAGGAGATAGTGAAATGACAACGCTATCGGATAGTACGGTAAAATATTGCGGTCGTGTCCGAGTTAAGGAACTTAACAAGTTGTACCAAACTTGAGCAAGTTGAATTCGGTTGGGAAAATTGCTCACCAACCCTGACAGTGTTGACAGAGTCGACAAAACCCACGATCTCAAACGTCTGAAGATGCACAAAAATGACACAGTGTCGAAAATGCAGGGTAGTGGCTTAGACTGGCAAAACAAATCGATTCTGCCAAGTTATTAAATCAAATTTCCAGGGTTATCACGTCAAAGAAAGCCAACTACACTCAGAGCGCGACCTCGATCCATTTTGGATTAAATCTCTGACTTAACAGTATCGGACACAATGCTACCGGAGAGAGAGAGAGCGCGCACGCGTGTTTGGGTAGTAGAAAAAAGAAACCACACTGCGCCAAGGTTGTCATCGATGAACACGCAATAATTGCTGGCCCAAATAACGATCGATATGGTAGACAAGCAGCATAAGGTCAGAGGTCAGGTTTGCGTGATAGATACCTGGGAATGACCGAGGCGGCTATTTCTGATCTAAGCCCAAAACAGATGGCACTCATTCAAATGACTGATCGAAAGTGTATAGCATGATCGATCTGAATTGGATGCTTTTCACGCCGTGGTGCCCAATTGGTTTTCACAGGTCATTTGGAGGCACCCGTCTACTACAATCGAGACCGAATCATTTACGGTGGTCACAGCTAGATGAAATGACTGGGTTATGACTATTTTCTCACCCGGCGACAGCCCCAGGTGTCATTTTGCGTGTTCATCAAACCAATCATCGCGCACAAGATAAATCTTGATTATTACAACCGTGGATAAGATGAATATATATGTATACATAACCACTAAATACTGAAAATGCCCAATTAGGATTTTTTTCACTTCCGAGCTACTCCACAAAATGCATCAACTATTATTTACTTGATACGTCCATTCGTGGTACCTCGTTCGTTTCTACCATTCCATCAATTTCACTTCTGTGAATTCGGTTGGCAGGCCCACCCGCTTGATGGACTCGGTCAGTTTAAGGTACTTTTTATCCATGACAAAAATCGTTCGGATACGAACAACATTTTGGCCACTGATTTTTCACAATTTGAAACCTCGTTGACTTGAAAAGAACATTTCCTTAACATCCAGTCGATTGTAAACGTAAAGAATTCATTTTTTGATTGTGTTTTGATTCATTACGGGCAATTTCTTTCCTCGGTAGCCAGAAATCAATAGACATCGTCTAAAGATCCACCAGGATTTCTGCTTTGTGGGTCGATCTAGTGCAACAATTTATTTTTTCTTTGAACAAATGGACTTGCAGTAACAATCGACCACTAACCATCAATCAAAGTGAACCATCCCTGGGTTTCGAAGTATTCAATAATAGTAATTCGTGCATGATATCTGGGATGGGTCTGAACTAATTAATCCAGACCACTATATAGCATAAAAAAATCTAGTCAAATGAAACAAACTCTTATTATAGCTGTGTACACGGTTACCACCAACTCAGTTGGAAAGAATTGTGTTGACCACGTTACCGCTTCTCCGAGTTTGCCTTTCGGCGTAGCGGTTGAGCTACTGGTATGAGGAGTAGTATCACGTGACATCCAGTGCGTCGAAGATTGGTAAAAGTCGGTGTTAATTCAGAGTGACAAAAAGTTGTTAACATTCCAAAACTTGCATTAAATTAGAAAGGAAATCAAGACTTTGATTGTAAACTTTCCTGAGGGTGACTGATCTTGGTAACCGAAACGTCGGCTGACCGTTACTCTTACCAAAAAAGCTGTTTTTTGAAAAATACATATTCCCATATAAGCAAGACTTAATTAGACCAAATTGGATTCAATTCGGTCTTTACATTCAATAATTTTACACTATTTTCTTCTCACTTTCGCTACTCACTCACAGCATTGTCTACCAAAGAAATCAATGGACCAAAAATACCAGATCAGCTGGAAAGTTATAAGTTGAAGAACATTTAGGAAGAGGAAAGATTTTTAATGCGGCAACATCATATTATCCAGTACCATCAATCTAAGATGCAAGAGGGAGAGTCTTTTGAACTCATGCACGACAGTCTAACTTCACCCATGAGGACCAATTTGTTGTTTGGAATCCTCGTATGTTTTTGCCATTTCATCGACTAACGATATCTACCCATCTTCTACATCAGACAACGATGTGAAACGAGAACGGCGCTTTGAGGGCACGTGCAAAACATGTCCCCAAACACCTCCACCTGTTCTGATTTAGTGTCTGTTCTAATGACCAAACCCTGCATCTTACGTCTAATCTCCCAACATAATTCGCCAATACTACGAAAACAACGGTATCCAAACACCGACAGTCCTCGCACGTCTTAAATCCTCAAAGATCAAGGTTCTGAACCGTAAACCAAGACGGATCTCACTGCTGTTGTGTTAACTTGATCTTCAGTCGACAACCGGATGCTGAGTCGACAACACCGATACTTCAAATTGGTCGATATTACCAAATTCTTCTGTGTATGAAACGACCCTTCATTCGATAAACGGCCAACTGGTGAGGTACGACTACTCGGTTGATTGAATCGATCTGTTTTATCCAATTTGTCCCATGAAAGAATCAGGTTTGGTTCCGAGACAATGCAATCCTTAAACAACATTCTACACGTTGAAGGTGCAAAATACATTCCAAACTATCGTTTAGGCGGACAATGGAACCTGCAATTTGCCTAGCAGTTCACTCATTAGAACGATGTAGGTTGCCTAGTACACGTTTCCGTCCAGGAAAATACCAATACCACTTTTCTTGCATGAGATGGCATTTTCCATAATCATATCAGTTACAAAAACGAGCAGACAGGTGTCCAAGTAGAGGAACGAATTTGTCCTCACCGAAAAGTTGTTTCAGAGAAATGCAAGATCGGCTGAGCCACACTTTATCTTCAGCTCAAGAATGATAAATGTATCGGAGCTGGTCAAGGTATTCTGAGATTCGTAGCGTAGTCAGGACCAGGTCAATCTCTTAGCCCGGCTGGATCGTAAGCCGGAGTGATTCCCACGAGTAGATCATGTGCAAGAACCAGATAATTGATGGAGGATAAGGCCAGCGAGCAGCTTGGACGGGATACTTATCAACCTTTCGTCTTAGTGATCTTCTTGGCAAGTTCCCATCACTTTGGATTGCAAATGATTACGGATTCATGTGCTTTGTGTACTTTTCTTTGAACGTGATCCAAAATGCACAGAGAGGATCAAAATTCACATCTGGTTCCGGAGCACAGAGCTGATACTTCATTGGGAAAAAGTATGAGGATTCTCGCTAACTATCAGGAGTGTATGGAAAAATCGATGCGCCATGTGTTAGTTTTAATTGTCAATGATATAATGTTAATAACACAGCGTTGTTGTTAGATGCAATGGGCCAGAGTTTCGACTACCGTGAATGGTCTTCTTCAAGGCAAGTTTTACGATCAAATTGTAAGAGAAGCAAAGGACAAGCGACTAGTTTACTGCACTGACTAAAAGACGAACAACACCCAACGTGTGTGTTGACGAGGCACACGACGAAACAGGCCATCCGCGGACGATCATTAGAACCTGCTAATTCCAAGCCAGGGCAAACGATGAAGCAGAACACCAGAACCGTGTGACAACAAATCAGGTATATTCATGCAACGGTTTTACTGTCCTTGTCTGTCATCTGACGCATGCTAGCCCGAACCGAATCGATGAATAAAGCGACTCAACATTCTCTCCGAAAAATCGAATGGTAGAATGGCCATCGTCAAATGGACCAGTTTTAGCGCATCGGTTCAGACGACGATCTCGACCTTGACAAGCCCCGGGCCACGTCAATTTTTCCGTCATTCCCGGGCCAGGCTGACATGTCGCCGTTCTGTGTGGGGAGCAGGACGAAGCGATCGTTGGCCACGTCCAAAAACAAGGTCAATCGCGACCAATTTTGGTCTGTAGCTAATTTCAATTGAACTACATGCTATTTTTAACGCCAGTGAGAGCAACTGGGCTAAATTCTGCTCCCGGGTTTTTATTCTTCATCGTTTCAAGTTGGCTGTTTTTCAGTCACCGCGGAGTTTCGAAGCACCAATCCTTCCAGGGTGGGATACACCAACAACTTCGGCATTTGATTACAGTAGCAGCGTACAAAAAAAGCGTAGTAGGAAACTTCGACGACTCGGGCTTTTAGGAAAGATAATGAAAATTAAATCATGTCTTGGATACCGGGCCAATTCAACAAGTTGATAGTCACGGCGACAAAACATCGTATCCATCTATTTTTCGGTGTGAATGAAACAAGTTATCAGTGATTGGAACGCCAGAGCCTTGACACACCTAGTGGGCGATCCCGGCACACGTTTTGTCGACAGCGAGCCATTGGTGTAATGGAAGCTCGATATCTAAGGCTGAACGCGGAAACTGGATCACTCAGGCATGTGTCCACGTGACACCTGAGCCGTCTGGCAAAGTTTACACTTGTTTAGGAGTTGCTGTTCCGTAGGGTCAAGGCAATCGCTGTCATGCCCCATTGGAAAAGACCCCAAATTGCGAGGTCAAATCTCATAGTGTCTTGTCAAATGGCGTACACTGGGTTTGACGTAACCAGATGATGCGTGAGATCAAAGCCCATCACGTTATGAAATGTGGATTGACCTCTAGTTCCTTCAGCCACGCACAACAACGCTGTCCAAGGTCGTTCTTGACTTTGCGTGTCTGGGCGGAGCGTTTCAAAATGTAAGTCCAAATCGGAACTTGGCATCATTCTTTAGCATACAACTCGAATCAGTGGAGATCACTGGGGCCATTCTGATCCCAAAGCTCCGAGGAAGAGGAATGACGAAGATAACACGCCATGACACGAGGTGTTAGACTCGAAGAAGACGTCTGCTGCAACGTCGGCTCGTAAATTGACAATCGACCAAACTCCAGTTCCTGTTCAGTGTGTTGAGTGCGAAGTGAAGTGGCCACTCCCTTCGCTAAACCCCCAAAGCACCTTAGCTCCGCCGTCTTCCCTGTTCCCGTGGAGATTAGCGAAAACATTTTCGAGTATCAGTACATTCCTTGAAAATTACCACTGAACACATTGAGAAAACACAAGTTGGCGAACAAGCTCGTTTTCAGTGATTCGTACTCATGCCATTACATCACTATATATATATATATATATCTTAACCAAATATTTTCACTATAGGAAGGATTGGATTGGTCATTTAAAAATATGGGTAGGGAAGTGATTTGTGGTGTTAATTGTTTTGTTGTCTAGGGTTTGTACTATGAGAAAGTCTAAATGAGAAATCCGATTCGTTTGCCCACTAACGAAAATACCACGACAAAAATTCGAAAAAATTACCTCGACAAACGTATAATACCATGTCCCAGGGCCCCGTTCAACTGAAATAAGCTAACAGCATATGGTCCGGTATCCTCGTCGCGCAAACTTCACCCACCTTTTAGGTATAAATCCCTACGGTAGTCCGAAACATTCTTCATCCGTTCTTGGACGTGTGAGTGGTCCAACTCGCAGCCACCCCACGTGACAAAATGCTAACTTGAGGAGCGTGATTGCTTGCATTTCTAGCCAGGCACATTTCTACGATCGGATGCTCCCAATGACTCTGACGTTAACAAAAAGGCAATAAAATAGCAGAGGCCGTGTGAATTACTGGCATGAGCCATCAGGAGGACCTTCGGGTATGAAGAGGGCGGTAATCTAATCGCTGAGTCATCAGCATCAGGCCTGAAAAATGCGCAACCCAGTAACACATCACAAGGGATATCGTCTCGTCAATTCACAATGTAGTTGGTTCTAATCTGATGCCTGCTGAGTAACGATTTACAAGGCGCTAAACAGAAGAAAAACAAAATACATTGATCACAAAGACTAGCGTATAAGCAAAGCTGAATGGTTTAGGCCTCTGGGTGATTGAGTAGCGCAATCTTGAACGATTTCTTCTTTGGTTATTGACGTCGAAAGTTTGGCCAGAGGCCTTTTTCAATGTTATGCCACATTTTTAATCCGCCATCGAAAGCGGATTTCGTGATTGCTCCACAGACCAGATATCAGCCCGAGGGACACTTCAAATGACCAGAAGTCCACATTGAATGTGGGACATGCATGAATCGTGGGTTGAACCAATCTGAAAAGTCAGCATCTCTTGTTGGACAGCTTACGCCCAATAGGTGTGTCAAGGTTTCGGCGAGGAACAACCAGTCCAGTTGCTACCTACTCGTTTCAATCACACGGAAAAACAGATGGGCACGATATTTTGTTGCCGGGGCTATCAACTTGCTGAATGCGCCCGGTATCCAAGACATGTTTGATTTCCCATTCTCTTTCCTAATTTCAGTGTGATAAAGGCTGAGAAATCGAAATTTCTTATTTGGGCATAATCCAATGTAGTTGTTAGTCTACTCGACTCCGAATGTGCTGATGCCTTGAAAATCGATAGGGATGTGAAACGTTAGTTGTGAGGTTGATAAACTATCACGTTGAACCAGTAAACAACAACAAACCAACGTAGACTTTCCGCTTCGTGTTGCGTGCACTCAGAAGGAATTTCCGGGAATAACTTGTCACGCATCGATGCAAACTTTCGTGATCATATGGTCGTCTGAGATCACCGCAACCACATGTGATGTAATTTCACCGATGACGTCCTTCTTGTCTCGCCACATTCTAATTGCGGACTTCAACTCAGAATATGATTTTATCACGAGTCACTGACAACCACGCCCATCAGGGTATTAGGAAGCGGTTGCATCAGCTACTGAATTGCACGGAAGAGATGTGGTAAATTATCCATTGGGCATCTACTGCTTCAACACGGTAGAATCAATACATATCAATGGATAATGCGCTCGGTAAAGGAAGGACTAGGACCAGAGACCGGAAATCGCGTGAGCGTTGACGTGAAGCACTAGTAGACTGGTACGATTCGGCTTAGCAAAGATTGACTCTTTATATGGTTTATCGGGACTGATGAGTTATTTCACTTGTTTTTTGACCATGTGCATTTGAAATCTATAACTGCAAACACGTAACACCAGAATGTTCCTACCCTAATCAAGTTTCCGAGCCCTCTCGGTCTTGCTCTACGAATGAGCACGACCTAATATCGTAAAGAAATCACGCATTCTAAGGTATGATATATTCCTCGGATCTGTATGTACGTTTGTAAAGAAGAAATGATTATCTGGTTCATGCTCATAGCTTGCATTCAGAAGAGTGAAAAAAGAAACTGGTTCAGTTTATGTTTCCCTGTCTGCTCCTTGATTGGACAAAAACCCAGATTTTATGGCGCTGTCCTATGCTTGACCGCATAACGATCAAACATGAAGCCGACTTTCTCTCTGATGAAGTTTTCTGGTTTCCGTTGTCACAGATTTGTTCCGGTTTAGTCTTTTGGTCAGCCTTTTTGAGCGATAGATTCGGGCTGCTTGAGGGGAAACACACGTTCAAAATGTCCTGGATTTGGGACAACGTAAACGACAGCACCACCATCAACAACAACAACAACAACGATGACAACGAGAGCATCCTCTTTGGGCTACAGAACTCCGCAGCCCCCGTGTAGACTTCGGATGGTCGGAAATTCAATGTCGGTCGCCCCTCGATGCGCATTTCCTTTCACCCTGACGAACGAACCATGTGATGATCTGTGTCAAGACTGTTGTGAAACGATTAACAGTTACTGCGAGAGCATCAGTCATCTCTCTCCCTCTCTCCGGCTTAACAGAGCATAAATTATTGTACAGAGAACGATTCTACACAGGTTTTGAGAGAACCAAAAGTACAAAGCCTAGCAGACAAAAATTGCGCCTCGTTTCAAATAAATTAACTTAGGTTGAAACGCGCCTATCTTCGTACGGCAGCAAAATTTCAACAGCAGATGGGGATCGAGTAACAAAGCTTAGATTTTGGGTGACAACAGTAACGAGCATTTCCTTCCATCCCAGTTGAGGTAACTGGGCGAACTGTGTCCCCCAAAGATTGGATTCTGGGGTAAACTTCAAATGAGGAACATTTTGACTCAATTACACTATTCCTCACAAAACGGTCGGTCTTTATAGCCGGTGCTTCCAAGCAGTCCGTTTTGAAGAATCTGCGCATTCGAGACGACATTAGCGTACGAGAGGACATCCCATCCTTTAGTTTTAATGTTCGATGAAACAGTTAGTGCATGGACCAGGCACTAAGACAATTGATAAATGATTCCACCAACCATCGTCCAGTTCGGGCTCGAGTTCGATCTCGGTCGAACCTCGGTTCCTACCAAGCCCGGTGGAACAGTCCCCCTGTGGTTTCATGTTATCGAACTGCCGGTTGGGTTCGGATACTATGGGACGTATAATAACAATTCAAAATTTCCGTCAGCAACAGACATGATCAACGAAGCGGCGATCTCTGAGACTAGATTGGAATCGAAATACACATGAATACCGTGTTGTGGCAGAAGAACAGTTTGATTCGTGGCACCGGTCGAACAAAAACACTGCCAGGCTTGTCACGTGTTAGAATGAGGTAGTATGCGATTCCCATCTCGTATGAAATCCAGAGCTAACAGCGTCAGTACGTACGGGTAGCCTTAATGGGTGAAACAATTATACGTTCTACTTAATGCGTCGTTTTTCAATTCATTTAAAGCTAGTTTTGTGCACTCAGTTGGTGTTAAATTTTCACCTCAAACACAACAAGTTTGCGACAAATGGATGGAGCAAAAAAATACAATCGTGTTGACGCGCAATATGGACAAAGTGGGGGCTATGAGTGTGCATTGTCGTGTCATTTTTTAATCAAAAAGAAGGTAGAAGAGAAAAAGCAAATTCAATTTCTAATATTGTAAATATCGATCAGTTTAGGTGACGAAGAACTCACGTTCTCTCTGGCTTGTTTTCCAGCCTTATTTGACTATTATTTGCTCCATGTCTGAGCACAATTCGAAATATGGGAGTCGAGAAAAACCCCATTAGCGAGGATGACACACTCACGTAGATGATTCGAGTGTTTCACACGTTGGGTTTTGTTGCTATTGCATTTTATAATTTTCATGATGTTCGAACCAGTGAGCTTGACGTTCAGCTAGCAAACGTTTCATCACCAGTCCAAGTGGCATCGTCAGTACCAATCAGTGGCACACGCATTGACCTAGTCACCTCGACTGGTAATGAAACGTTGGCAATCCAAACGCCAAGCACTGAGTTCAGAATCGCACGAAAATCAACAATCCGAGCAAGAAGTTTCAACTTATTCGACAAGTGTCCAATTTTGACCAAAACTAGTCCGGCTCTTTGTCGCCTTTTGGCTAATATCATCAAATTTTAATGAGCTAATTATCTGGATGAACGGATTGGATATTTACGCCATGTATAGTTTAAACTTTTCTAACTGTAAATAATATCGGTTCAGAGATACAACTTCAATTCACTTTTGGTTTTCGGCTTGACCACAGACAATCACGTTTTCTAATAGATAACTTTCTCCGAATTTCACTAAATCTACCTGTTCGTCAGCCTTTGTTACGGTACTGAAACTACAAACTGGAACAAGAAACAGATTATTTTAGTCCCGTCAGCGTGCACTGCATTGAACAGTGGATTTAATGTTCACATCCTATTCAGACTAACATTCATTGGAAGTTCTCAGTTCGTGTCTGTCTTTGCCAATCCCGAGAGGACGTGAATGCACCTATTACGGTTTGTCCGAAATCTAGGCCACCTAGAATCTAAAGCCAGTCGATAGTAGACCAGTCTTTCACGTGCTTTCTGGGTTTTCAGGACTGAGCATAGACGTGATTGTGTGTATCACTCGATCGATGACCGGGAATGCAACAATGGAGCTCAATGTGTTAAGTTAATCGATTTGAACAAATCGCACCGAACAACTTGCTCCCTTGCCCGACACCAGAGAAGTTCATTATTCCCGACAAGCGTGACTGTCATCCAAAATCTCACTATTTATTAGGATGGAAAAGGAGCAATCGAAAAAGAGCATAGGACTGAGATCCGCAAATGTGCCATAATTCAAGACGGAAACGACCAAGACACACCTCCAGAACGTTTAAAATGGCAAGTTTTATGGGGCCACGGGAAAGGCTATTTTACGAGTCCTAGAACACGAAAACAGGGCTGCCAATTCCGTTGTTTGTAATACGCATGCATATGTATGATATTATACATGTTGCACCCCAATTTAATTTGTAGCATCAAGAGTGTGCATAAAAGCTGTTCATTGACCAGTCCACGGAAGATCGACAACTGTGATTTGTTGATAATTCTTTGTCAGCTGGGCTGTGCCAACTTTCAGAACAAGGGCAGAATGCTATCAGAATCGATGTGAACTGTCATTGAATATAATGCATAAGCCATCACAAACTCGTGATCATGTGACCAGAATGGTTTTGACAATGTGTTTCGAATCCTTTAAAGTAAAGCTAGCGTATCAATAACCGTTATCTTGTGATTGATTAAGAGTGATTTCAAAAAATCGTTTTTATCAGCCGTCTTCTTTCGTTTTCCCGTTTTGAACAGATGAAGTAAGTTTGTCGGGTGACACGAACTGAAAATCAACCACTCGAAAAAGAACCCTTAATAGGCTACTCCCTGTATATCACCTTGAACCAACCATACAGTGCGTTGTGCTGTGATGTTAACCGGAGTTTCGGTGTATGGATATCCAGCAGTGACATCCGTATCACTTCATTATGAACTGTAGAGAATTTGAACTCTTAGCAGTCATCTTATTTAATCTTTTGATTAAATAAGGTTTGTTGGAAAGACATTAAAGGGCCACCAGAAGGTGAACGCGTTCCCCATATTTTCCCTACGACGTTGTTTCAGCCGGCTGTTCAAGAAGGATGGGAAAAGGCGAAAAAAGAAAGCCTAGTTATCTGGAAAAATATCAAACATTCCGAAACATGAATCCGATTGAATTTTGCCATTAGGTGGAGTACGGTAAGTTGTCACGAGGTTCAGACAAGCGAGGTTGACATTTATATCCCACACTTCTCATTGCAAGCCGAAGTGGTTGTCGTGGCGCGTCTGATCAGGTTAGATCAGGTCACGTCACCTCACGACACGTCACGTCAAATCAGAGTATTCCAGTTTGTTTGGTGGAGTTGGGAATACAGTATCGCTTTAGAAACGAGGGCAAATCGTGCTTGACATCATATTAAGTGACATTCAGACGGTTCCATGTGATTCCCCTTGTACATTCACCAATGTCTCCCGATTTTCTTTGCTACCTCAAGCCGCCATCCATTCAAAAAAAAACAAACAGAAGAAGTAGGGAAATCTCAGCTCGAACAAAAATAATTGGATAAACATATAGTGGAAGAAAGATTTTGGATACAACAGTGCCACTGACCATGGCACCGGACCATATCAATTCCAGTCTTTAAACACCAGTTGACGGGATCCACTAGACACAAACTCCATTGTCTAATTGGGTCTAAACGAGGTGGTCCAGTGGCTAAGGTGTTTTCTCATTGGGCTCAGTGGGGATTTCCGTGGTTAAGGTTTTCTTATTTTTTTGTATATGATTGACCGATCGACTAAGACCATCTTCCAGCCATCGCCTGCCTCAAACAACAGTTTAGAGCAACGCAGACGTTCCGCGGACATGGGCAAAACATGCCTCAACTAACTTAATATACTAAAATTCAGTGCCTGTTCCAGTGGTTGAATTCTAGGGCGTGGTATACCAGACTTAACCTGTGAGATACTCAAAAAAGTCCCCCACCACATTCTACCAGTACCACGAACACAATGATGCTGAAACACGGACGGTCGTCACGTATCTTCTGACCGCAACGACTACTTTTCTGAGCCATGCAGCTGCTGAATACAATTGACCTTCGATCGATAACCAGATATCACCTCGAAGACATAGATACCTTAGATAGGTAAACTTTAGTGGAAGCTTATGCATGCGAGAACGCACTTTCGCCGACGTACGACCACTGGGTATGATACAAAAATCAGATGATTAAACCCACCTATTTTACCCAATTCTTCTGCAGGAACAAGGTCTTGCTTTGGCCTAATCCAATCCTGCCACAGCATTTTACCTTTCGAAGGTGCATAAAGCATACCAAACACACCTACATTAACGTTCACATGATCGAGAAAAACCAGCAACTTTCTTCAGTCTTCATTCACTAGCACAAAACTACCTTCATATTCTAAATAGGAGAGGTTCCTGTCTCAGAAAATATTATAGGAGAAGGTACGACCACGAAGGATGGAGTCGGTAACCGACCGCGTAGTACGAACCAATCAGAGATAGTCGTCCGACGAAACAGCAAGGGCTATGTCAAAAGCATCCCCTAACAGACAAAATCCACGGTAGCAACAAACGGGTGCAACAGGACCAGACCTCAGACAGCACGACTCCCTCTCGGTTTTCGACTGTTCTATTTTATTTTTCTTCATATTTGCTATGGCGACCTCATGACCTTCCGCTAGTTGGTTTTTCGATGCATTCATTTTATAATCCGAACTGTAATAATTTCAAATTGTCAGTTACCACCGTAACTGCACTACAAACTAATTCCCCACACAAGGCCGAAAGTGACTTATTTACGATACTGCCACGTTGACTCAAAGGGTAAATAATTCAATCTAATCTTGGACTAGAACTCGACGGTAGAGCGGTTGATTGTCCAGCTTCTTGCACCAGTGAGTTTCTTGGATCTCCTTGTACTTCGACAAATGGAAGCTCAACGTCATGCTCGGTGAGACAGAAAAATTTATTCGATTTTTCCGACCAACCGAATGGTCAGTTTTGACAAAATAATCGAATGTGGCAAAAGCAACTGTAAAATATGATGTGAGGACTCACAGTCACGCCACGCCGTACTGCAGGCCTCTCTTATTTCAGTTCAGTTCCAGTAAGATTGGGGGACTTCACGGCGAGATGCTTGATCAACAAGGTCTTTGCACTGGAAGCTCCTTGGATCAGATGAGGCTACGACAACAGGAGCCTGGAAGCCCTGTTCACAGCAGCGCACCCACAGACTAACTGCGCTACAATTCTGTCAACAACATTTTGTTATATAGTGAGAGATTTTTGGTCCCATTA
>LUCM01007264.1:0-26148 GCA_008360955.1 Fasciolopsis buskii | reverse complement strand
TTTTCGCCCCATCGCCTTAACATCTTCTGGTCTTAAGCTAACGGAGCGTGCTACACTTAAACGCCTACGTTCTTCCATTTATCTTCTTGACGGCCCACTTTGATTTGTCTATACATCAAACGGTTCCACTTTGGACGCTGACGCCTCCCTCATTCACCACACTTGTAAGTCCTTAAACGCATCAATGGAATATGTGCTTTGCGCCTTTCTAAACTATTGGTCGGCATTTGATTCGGTCCCACGGTCTCTTCTACTTCACAAACTGGAAACGGTTGGTTGTCCCAGGCCTTTATTCGCATGGCTGTCTCATTACTTTACTAAGTGAACCCAGTGCACACGAATGAACGGCAAAACTTCAAAACCGTTGATTAACAACTCGTGAGTGCTTCTCCCAATTTGTATACCAGTGTTTTTCCAATCCTTCCGTTATTTTTCCGGGTTTACTTAAAACGAGACTAAAATTCTTCGTCGGGGCTAGTGGTCATTGGCCGTGTCTTTCATGCCGCTAACTGAATTGTCCTTCAATCTATGTGATCAGCCCTTTCCAGCATGTGAAACATTTAGTAAAAAATTCTTTCAGATCCCACGCATCCTCTACACAACGACCTCTCATAGTGCCGTTCTCACACTTTAATACGATCTACCTTTCGTTCCGTACCCCTTAGAATCAAGACCAATAGGAATTACATTGTCTCATATTTCTTATGCATTTTGACAGACCGTGACCGTGTTTCACCCGATTCCCTGGGTAACCGATCTTAATGTGGTCATATCAGTCCTGGATGAGTTTTTTTCCCCTCATTTTTACAAGATGGTGAGTGCGAATTTTTTCTTGTTTTGCTCCATGTTTTTTAATCGAAATGCTACATTTTCTGTATGCGAATGTCTATACAATACTCCATTAAAAAGTAACAGGGAAAGGAGGTAACCCTGGCGAATACCAATTTGAATAGTGAAACACCGCCACAAACGAACTCAACCTCGGCCGCTGGGATACAGAGATTGGAAAAGTGACATGAATTTTTCCGCCACACCGTTCAATAAGAAGCAGCGTCAAAGAACTACACGATCGGCTTAATCGAACGCCGTTTCCAAATCAAGAATGAGACATACGAAGAAGAAAAGACAAAAGAGGGTAACTCTGACGAACACCGCTTCTCGTGGTGAATCCCAGGGAAAGGTTGCCATGAGCCTGAACTCGGCATAGGATGTGAGTAACACGGCCACTGAGGATTTGAGAGACTATTGATCGATTGGTGAAACACCAAGCTCACCTCCAATAAAAACGCTATTGCGACCCAACACGCATAGCTTGCGATTTCGGGTCCCGCCTCATGTGTGAAGCTAGTTCCCAACATGGATAGAATAGCTGCAGACTTCTGCCATAGTTTGCAATGACGAGTTGAGTAGAAACAATAGATGACAAATCAGGCCCTTTACTATTCAACTATTTAAGCAGAAATCGTTAAGAATAGCAGTTAAGACTGACTTTGTGACGAAACAATGTGTCAGACTCCACCACGTCAACATGAACAAGCTTGTTCCGCGATCCACGTCTCATGATGAATTTGCCCTTCTAATGTAGTTCCGTCGACCATACCAGTGCACGTAGGTGAACTGTGGCCATTTTTTCATTGGATTATTTCGTTACTGAACCAATCTATGACCGGAAGCCCGCAGACCGTGATAGATGGACATTATTTTTCTATCTGTTCTGTTCGACTTTGCTCAAAATTAACTGTAAAGCAAGTAACGTGGACAAGTGACAGACAGGCCCGCATCTGTTGAACGATCAGCGTACCATTCATTAATTTAGACTGAGCTCCTTGACTCAAATGTTCATTAGAACCCTTGGGCTATTGGTGAATGAACAACGTAACGGTCAATAATCACAGCACTAAACCACAATGGAACTCAAGGCGGATCTCGAACACTTACAAGCTTGGAAATCTGAAGACGCGAGTAAGGATTATGCTCGGGTAGGTCATGATGGACAAATTACCCCATTCCGCAAATTACTCGAAGCAGAGAGAAGCAAGTTTTCCGCTAAGCAACGTAGTTAATAAGTTGTTAACGCCTATTCTTTCTTTCGCACCACTGATAGACCGGCAGCATTTGATTCTTCCAGTTTATACCATTCAGTCTGGCGTGAATCAAATCAAACTCAAGTGGTGGGGACAGTTCAGGAATCTATGATCTCAAGGTGGCATTTGATTGGATGGAACTTGCGGTTTCGTCTGGCTCTTTTGCTTAAGAATGGCAACTAATTAGATCTGCGGATATCTTATCTTTAACCGCTGACCGGAGTCGCATGTCGGTTCAATCGTTCAACGCTTACAAAATCGGCAGGGGCGCTCGTCAAAGGTTCCAATCTGCGAATACTACACCATATAACTGAAATGGCAGAACTGAGTGGGCGAGCTGCAGGAGAGTTATACGATTTTCGGAATGGCCACAGACGGAAAACAGGCTGGTAGTTACACAAACCAACATGGCACTTTGAAGGTACAGAAACCTTAAATTCATGATCAACTTTTTTCGATCCAATAGCGACACTATATATTACAATTTAGTGTTCAATTGTAGCCAATCGTAACCGGGGTGACCCAAAGCGAAGGGAATAAAATCAAATGAATATCACTAGTCTAAACGTATTCCACTACCAGTATTTCGGTCTCCTTGTTACATGTACGTATGAACCGTGATTGAATTATACCTTGCCTACCAGCTGGTGAAACCTTACTGCTTTCGATGACAATTCCGCATCAGCGAAGTTACATACGATACTTGGTACTCTTTCGAGTCCTACCTTTATTGCACTAATTCGTATTCCCATCTGCCTTGAGAATCGCTCCCACGGTCGATACACACAAATTTAGTAGGATCTTGAAGTGATCTACTTTCAAACACTGACAGGTTACAAGGCTCTTCTCTACCCGTAAAAATTACACGTTTTGGCAAATACAGATAATTTACTACAATCCCGATGCGTCAGAATTGCCGGCTGATGTGCACGAGTGCAAGCAGACCGAATAGTAACACTGCATAAAAATTTCGTTGTTAAGATAAACTATTCCCGTCAGGAAGGTAACCACAACCGGAAAGTGTAGCGAGTTTATTTTCACGTTCTCGTATAGCATACAACTGAGCCATGCACGAGTGATCGAATGCCACCGAATCAGACTGCATTGATAAATGATGTTGACGATCAGTGGACTCTTGTACCAAGTTCGCGCGGTGGTGATTCATCACCAACATGAACCCCCCCCCCCACCCCCAGGCCAAACCCCCATGTCAGACGTGTGTGACATCGTTTACGAGCACGAACGATACCTTGGCCAAACATTAATTGTGTCTATTTACCTAATATTTGTTCGCGCAACATACCACAAACGGAATAATATTGTTTTGATTTATGCCGGCCGATTTATTGGCTATCGTATCTGCGTTTGTGCGTCACGTATGTCCGTTTGAACACAGTATGTGACCTACAATGGATTGAATTCAAATGAAATCGAACACCGGTCCGGGGTTCACGTGGCCACGTATAAAAACATGCAAGTGTACACGTGGTAAGGGAACACGGAGTCGAATGCGTTGTTCGCGGCCAGTAAACGAAAAAAGAATGTCGACCATATCGTTCAGTCAAGACAAGATCGAACTGTTTGCGAACGGCATGCGAGAATAGACACACGGTTCTTTTGAGCATTTATTCACATAACTATTTAATTTATTTGAGGACGTTTTTTTCAAAAAAAAATGATGCGATATTTTAAAGCAAGATAAAACGGCAACAGATGAAGAGGGTAATCAACCCGTAGCAGAAGTGATCGTCTAGAGAGGTAACAACGACTATGTCAAAAGGTTTACCTAACAAAGCCGTGTTAGCAACAAGCAGGGACAGCACAGCCAGAACTCAGATAGCACGACTCCCCCCCCCCCAGCTAAGAGCGACAGTTCAAGTCGTCACTCAGCCCTGTCGGACCAACACAGCCAGAGGGGATGCCCAAGAAAAACGAAACACTGCCAAGTCGGACCGGGTACGCTCAGATAATTCGAACGTGTTACTCAATAAACACGTGAACTAGCCCCATGTCTTCTAGCTACAATATGACTTTCGTAAAACAATAACTCGAATGAAAGAAGCAGATTCCAGAAAATGTGGAAGCGAACTATTTTCCCATTGCTAGCCGGGAAAAGAAAGATTATCGGATCTTGAAAGAACATTCTGTGACTTACAGAGGCGCGTTACTATGACTGGAAGTGCATTTCCAATTGCTCGTTAGGAAACAATACTGGTGCTATTTTAATCTTGTTCCTTTGGGGATCATGATAAAAGTGGATTGCGATGATAGTCACGGTCGGGTTCCCAGAAAATCTACAACATATTTGCCTTGTACATAGCTAAGTGTATGCAAATTGCTCAGTATGGTCGGGGGTCTATCTCATCCAGCGAATTGACTAGTCGCCCTGAGCGTTTTTCGAAATGCTAACAAATGATCGGGCATCTCAAATAGCTTCTGACGAAAAGGTTCTGGACACTGCCTATTGGTGGCGGAGGTGTTCCCAAAGAATCGCGAGGTTAATGCCGGGCGCTCAAGATAGGATTAACTGGTCTCTAGTAATCAGTCCAAGTTATTTGCCTAAACACTAATTTTAAACCAAGCACGGACGGCGCACGGACCAGACAATAGCATGTTCACCAGCATCTGTGACGAAGGGATGCACTGAAGACTCAAACCCATGTGAAGAATGCATGAACTAAGCTATCAGTGATCGGTTTCTAATAGGGTACGTGACCTTCAGATCGTCCTGTTGCCTTGTAAGTTAGACAACTTGATCGGAACCCGGCGTAGGCTCATTTCAATCAACTTTCTATTTCACTTTGGCAACCGGATAGCATCAAGCCCACGGAGAAATCATGGATCCCAAAGGATAGCTGATGACGTGGAGATGGAGGATGGAAAAACTAACATGTGCGGTGAGCTCAACATATCGTTTCTTTTTATTTCCTCTTTCTCATTCACTGTTTTCATCCTTCACCTAGATTCCGATGGCACATGAGCCGTAGACGAGTGTTTGCGTACATATGTATAAACTACAACATTCTACGCTAATGAACTAATACACTTCAGCTCATAATCATCCAGACCTCCGTTTTCTTGATCGTTTTGTGGGTGAGAAACTGGGATGAGTCCATGTGCAAGTCAAGTGATACAGCTTTGCGCTTGCCTGCCTAGACAACTGACCAATGGGAACCATGGCGACAAACTGCCGTGAAATCCTAAAATTCCTCGAAGGCGATTGAACGGAATGTATTCCACCAATCGGAACATTCAAAATGTGTGTATAAACCCATGAGCTGTAAATACAGGTTGAACATGTTCGCCTTCTGCTGTGGCCTTCTCCTTGTGTTCGTTTGTGTAGCTTGGGTTTGGCCTAATTCAATACATACTGCTAATCCGGATCAGTTCGCTACTGTGGCTCATTGAGTTCTATATACTATTACTACGGAAATATAACCAGTCCAGCGCGCAACACAACTTGGACAGTAGATAGGACATGTGTTACGTATTCATTGCTGTCCGAGATGTGAAGTATTTGAATGATCGATAATCCATCCATGGTAAGGATAAATCATTGAAAAATCCGAATCAGTGAACTCGGTTGGCGGAGATGAGTTAGGCTCCAAAGATGAGTTCCAAGAGAACGTTTTACCGGGCGGCGTGATTCAATGCTTCGATTTTGTCCGGGTCCTTTCTTCATCAGCATGATTTTTGCTCGATATTTGTGTGGTTGTCCCACTTTATACAGGGAGATGTTCATTGGAGTACCGGTCATAATCTGAGCAATGGCAAGCCAATGCCAGTCTTTCACATCAAAAGCACAGAATTGAGTTTCGTCCGTTTTTGAGTTATCCCTGTTACAGTCCAATGTTGCTGTTTGCGCGTAGCTGACTGGTGGTTGAACTACCAAGAAGTTAGAAAACCAGACAATTCTAACTGTAGATTCGTTTGCACTTGAGTTATTTGAAAATGTTACTGAGTTTCACAACCCGATCAGTGAGAAGCGCGAGTTGATTTTGTCAGATGTCTAGATAAACTGTTCCCGTCAAGGTTCACCAGATTTCGTGTGAAACAAACGCGTTAGATGACACTTATAACGAGGACGTTGTGAGTAGTCATATTGGAATTGCTTGCTTATGTGCTGATGCCGGCTAAAACGCTCATCGGAGTTCGGCTGACATTCGTCTTTTTCGTGTTAGCCCTTTAAGATTGTGACCTATGTGAACCCCAGTGCAGAACATTGTCTCGCATGCATTCCCACCAGACGCTGTTCGACCTGCAAAGTCGCATTCTCACGGGACGGATGTTAGATTAAAATATTCTGTGTGTGATTCTTCACAACTGTGTAGCTTAGTCACAAGCGGTCATTTACCCTTTCGCACACACTGATTTCTAGCCAGCGTAGCTACGGCGACGGAAACCGCTTGTACAACTCGTTAGGTGACAACGTGGCGAAGTCACCACCAGTGACGCGGAACGAATAAACCGAGACCGTTCCCGTGGACTAGTGTCTATCGAGTTGTACGGAGAACAACCCGAGTGATTTCACATGATGGATCAATGAGATCGATAGTGTCGAATTATTATTGCCTAGATAATTAAGTAGCACGACCAGTAGCTTGAAATCGGAACCGATAGGCACCGTGAACAGGAAGTTACGAACGACAATGCCACCTACTAACGGCTCTTCAATTTTTTCAGTCAAACTTGAAAATCAGAAAGACGATGACCATGGCGAACTGAATTTGTCGTTCTTGGGACACTGTGAGACAAGTTCACACAAAAAACATGGAACGAGATGTGAAAATTTCTTTCTACTAGATTCTCCCTAATAACTTGTCACCTGCTATCCTTTCGAGATCTGATTCCATTAGGAAAATAGCAAAGTGCCAATACTGTTTCTTCTGTCTCTCACTGTCATCTGTTTAACTCAGCAATGAGTTGCCGAGACAAATATTGACTGAATAATCATATCAGAGCTATATTCAATCATGCTGTCAAACGAATAGACCAGATTTTTAGTCGTTGAATCGACGACTTCGTGTGGTCGCAATCATGTCAAAGGTGGTCACTAAATGTACCACGTCAACCAACAAATGAGACAGTACATGATTATCTCGAGTAACACAAACCAGATTTTCGTCAAATTAGATGACGTGTGGTAAGAACGAATCTCTAATTTGATCCACTATGGTCTACAATTCAACTTCGGAACAACTGGAGCTCCAAACGAACATTGTCACAAGACCAAACTAATCACTGGTCGTTTATCGTTTGACAACCCTATGTTAGTAAAATGAAGAAAGCGCATCATTTTCAACAAGGCGATTGCAAACCGCTAAGGTCTGCTAAGTGAGGACGTTGATCGGATTCAAACAGGCAACTTTCAAGATTGCAGCTAACAAAAGATTCTTGCTCCCCGTTCGCTTTTGTTTTACAACTTTGTCATTGAAGTTGATATTATCACATACTCCATTCATGCGCAGTGAAATGCATGTGCCTCATCGTCCCTAGGGCCCACTGTACAGGGAGTAGGAAACCGGCAACCTTGACTCTAAAACTTGGAGTGGCGTCGTAAAGAGCCAGGAAATGGCGGATGATCATTTATCACTAAAGTGTTCGGCGAATCTGGAGCCTGAACTTCTGGCTTTTTCGGTAGTAGACGCTTAATCCACATGACCACTGCCGGAGTAAACTGCCTGCATGTGGATGACGCTGTGTTTGTGAGTGGGGGCCTAAGTAGGTTGCACGTTCTCCTCCATCGTCTGGACGATAATTTAGGCATGCTTGTAATGCGTTTTGCACCTTAAAAATGTAAAATGCTACTGCTTGGATTGGATTCACACGGAACTAAAACTTGGCACTGCAGGGGAAGAATTGGGTGAAATGATTAGATTTAGTTACCTGGTGTTTTGAAGCTGAAAAAACGGAGAGAAACGTCCGCTTTTCTTCGGTCAGAAACCCCCTACCGATTCTATCTCGTGGCTTCTATCTTCAATTCCCAATAGATCTGGCAAAAAAACAGGTCGAGGAGACAAGAAGTGTGTTTATTAGTCCAAATCGAATCACTTTTTTGGTTCTCAATAATCAACTCTCTGTGATCGACCGGTTCGCTGGCTAATCGCTGTTAACTGACCTCTTCAGGCTGTTCTTTTGATCGACTGGAATAACTTACGTCGATTGTACAAAGAATTCAACACGAGTTTATCATAGGGCATGATGTTATAGACATTCGAATGTTTGTGTGATCGATGTCCCGAACAGAATGCATTACGTTTGGCAACAGTTGGAGCCAGGACGTAGGCCGCGAAAACACGTTCGTAATTGATTCTGTCACCTCAGTCGATTCAAATGGCGAAATATTTCCGGCAAACGGTGGCCGAAAACGACAACATCCAGAATAAGCAACCACTTCTAGACCTACAAGGCAAATTTCCGGACGCACAGGGTTATATGAATTCCAAACAATGCCGTTTGGATAGACAAAAGTCCCGTACACCTTCCAAAGACCGATGAACAGTGTTCTAAGAGGTTCAACTCCCGAGCGGAGTATGGTGCACATCGACGACACTTTGATTTCCGGAAGAAGAGAATCTGAACATCTGAATAATTTATAGTTGTTCAAGAAAGCGGGACTGAAGTTAAAGCTTACTTCTTTGAGCAAGAATGTCGTGAAGATTGACCATTGTGACTGAACCGGACAGCTAATCGGCACCGTGCGCGAAGCATTAGATGACCCAGCTTTGTGCTACCGATCAGATAGGTGTCATTCAACTAGAAGACTAATCAGATCTGGCACAATAATCGAAATTCAGAAACCGATATTTATATCGCATTAGCGGAGTATTCAATCAGACGAGATGTGAGCACCGTACGACTTTCACTCATTAAAACAATCGATGAGACCGACGGTTATTTCATTTCGATTTCCGGATATTTGTTTTAAAACCCGAGCATTCGATTCAACTGAGACAGTCTATCAAGGAAATCCAACATGAACGGCAAATAAAGTGAAACCACTTCAACAGTCCCATTCCGTAATTCGACTGGGGCAAGGCTGACCCTCGGGATAATCCCAGCTTTCGGTGGTGGTACTCCGATTACGAGGCCGTCTGGCCGCGCACTACTCTGCACCGACCTATTAAGATGCATCTATTTACTGTCCGTCAGCAATATTCTTTTTATCTGTTGTTGCGTGCCCCTGGAAGAAGTGTGACATGTGTTTAAACCTTTACCACCGAATTTTCTAGCAAACGCGTTTTGGTAGAATTGGTCAGTATCGGTCGACAGACAATGAGAAATACCATTTTCCTTGAAAATTCCCACTGAGCACATTGAGAAAACACGATTTGGCGAACAAGCTCACTCAACAAGGCGATATAATCTGCAGACTTTAAGTCAAAATCTTTGCTCCCTGGAGGGATTCCAACGCCACCGTCTAAAAGACCAGATAAAGCATTCCGTAGAACATTCTCTACGACAAAGTTGAAAAGAAATGGGCACAAAAAGGCATCCATCCCGTACTCCACTGGAGACGACGAAGGGAAGCAAAAGCTGGCCGTAAGCCCTAACCCGACCTGACGTATGACGGCATAACTCATTGAGGACCGGCACCTACTTCTCAAGTACTCCATCCCGCAACAGTGCCATAGTGCGGACCTATCAACAGAGTCAAAGGCTGTGCGAATGTCCTGGAACACGATAACCGTGCGCCTTTGGAAGGTGACGCCTGTCAGAGGGTGAAGATTTCATCGATGCATCTACTACCAGCGGGAAACCTAACCTGTTCCTTACAAGTTTGCCCTTCATGCGTGTTGTACAACCTGAGAAGACGGGCAAATGCAGCTATGGCGTTAGTAGAATTAGGCTAATATCCCTATGGTAAGGGCATTCGTTGCGCAAATCCTTTTCGAAGATGGGGACAACAATCGACTCCCCTACCCCATGAAGAGGGGACATTGTCGGAGTACCAGATCTTCGAGAACAGCACCTGAAGTTCCCTTAACAGTTCCGTTGCTTCATGTTTAAATAGAGCTAGGGAAAGGCGATGTCCGGCGCTTTATGGCGTCCTAAGGTTCGGATTTCCCTAAGGATCTCTGCTTCAGGTCACCAGACAGTGGCCTGAACAGTTGCGGGATGCGCTGATGCTGAGGGCTAACTAAACGGTGTCTGAAAGCGCTCCGCCAAGGGTACAAAACGGCGTTGCGGATTGCGTATGGGCGAACAGTCAGCTTCGCTGATCGGCTCACACCTAATGCTTTCTTACCGGTAGCTCGAATGAAGTAAAACGACTTGCGTGAATTTCCCGTAGCAAGAGCATGTTCCATCTCCAAAGCTCATTGAGACTACCAGATCTCGGAATCAGTACGCAAGCTTGCATTGAGCTCACGTCTTGTTATGAGCCGTGCCTCATTATAGTCGCTACAATCGTGGATGAATTTATTTTTTTCATGATCATTACTACTGATAGCAAACTGAAACAATAAACCATACATATCAAGTGTCACGGAATTCATAATTCACCGAACCTGTCAAGTTCGCAGGGTTAGTTTAACTTGCTGATCTCTTTGTTATCTATGCAAGTTTCCGATAAAAGGCAGTGAAGAAAGTAAACATCGTGTGGACATAGACAGTGACGAAGGACTGGTCACGTGTAAGACGGAAACCAACACGCATAGTAGTGACCAAGACCTATACACACCAGTGAGGGAGGTAGAACCATGATTGGCACAAGGGGTCATACAAACAAATCATGTGTACACATCCACCGTCCGACGGGAGTCTCCGACCGACTCAGATTAAAATTTACATTGACAGATGCGTATCAGGTCCCCACCCGTCTAGTTTCACCGAGGCTGCGGTGTTAAATGATAAACAGCGACAAACAAACAGTAGGTATTTGTGACCGATAACGATACTACAATACCGCAGACATGTTTGAATGCCAAGGTCACCTAGGCTAGTTGGTCCTATTTCGTGATGACTAACATCCGCCTTTTGATGTAAACGTCCGGTAATCGAAACAACGAGTTGTTTACAAAATTCGAGTGCGAATGTTATGAGTTTCAAAGTCGGAAAATCGATATCACTTTGGTCAAATGAAGACTGGCTCTATCTCGATGACGGGTGCATGCAATGGCTGTAACGGGTGCAGCGACTGGGACCACTATCGTTTTTCAATAAATTAAGGCACGCAATAATATAAAATATAAACCACTGACAAAAAGGCACCTAATCGCATTATGCACGTAATCACTGAGAACTAGCAAGAAATTCGAACAGCCTTCAGTGAGAGTGAAATGCCGGTAAAAACCACAGATAGATACTGAGATCGCTTTAGGGAAGCATATGGTATACTGTTCTGTAAAATTTTGATATATTGTACTGATACACTGGCTCTAGCTGTGTATGATGATTTAAAGATTATGCTACTCAGAAAGCCATATATATATATATATATATATATACATATATATACATAAATGCAACAAAACCAACAGTGTGGTGACATTAGGTGCAACAAGGGCAAACAGGTTCTAGATGGTTCAACCGGGCTTCAGAGTAAACCGGTCCACGGTTGTATACAACTGACTTAAAAACGATCCCGACCATGCATAAATTGGCTGTGTTAGCTCGACTTCGGTGCTTTTCCGTGCTAGGTAAATTTGAAGTTGTATGCGTATGTGCGTGCGTGCGCGCGGAGCATATCAAAACCAGTTAGCTGTGACTAGGCTTATTCACATCGCCCATGACCAGGTATATCTGACCAGCATGCAGGATCACGAGAAGAGGGTTGGTATTCAGCTATTGTGAGCTGTCCTGCGGGGTTTTTAAGGCTCCAATTTGCAGGTGATCCGAGTCGATTAAGGTAGGGATCGCCAAGGGTACCGGAGTGGAAGTCCTTGACATTTCATCATCATCGTTTACCGTTAAACAGCCTCACTGACCGCTGCCTTTCCCCAGAGTTACACGTTTATATGAAAAGAGTGAATATCCAACGGGAACAGGGAGTGGACCTACAAAGGCCGGAAAAGATAAAACGCTGCTGCAGCCAACACACGAAACAGTCTAACTGTACAAACGCACGTGTTTTCAATCATTCTGATTCGATAGAAAATGACAGCACGATCGCCACTGTTCACGGTTTACTGCCATATCCCTCCAATGTCTCCAGCCCCCTTGTTGACGAGTCTTTCGGACCCCAACCACGAAGGCGTGAGGCACCCATATGCGCGCGATGCAATGGGCAGCGCGGTCCTGATCATCCTGCGCCACGACCGATGCACTGTGAAATTATTTGTAGGCGGGTAACTCAAGGGACCCTTGACATTTGAAACTGACTGATCCAAATGAAACCGTACAAAGGTGATTGAACAGTTGTCAAACATGTGACAACACGAAGGAAACAAAACACAAAGCGAAGGGAGTTGCATCGGTACATCTTTCTGGACTAGTTCAGTTTCAGCAATCTCGTTGAGCGTGAAAGTGGATTAGCCGAGTTGCAAACGAAACATGATTTGAACACCAGAAGTTTGTTGAGCGCGTCGATATTGTGTAAACTATGTAGATATGGTTTCTTCACAATGGTGCAAAGTTAATCACAAAGATTAGTCTCATTTTACATTTAGAAATGACAAGGGGTAGCTTTCAGTTTGGATAGGAAAAAAGGGGAACGATTCGTCGGGAGAATAAATGCTAACACAAATCCAAGACATTGAGGTTCAGTTCACGTGTGTGCCGAACTCGAACTACAGGTGAAGATGGCTCCTCCGCAAAACTAGAATGAGATACTGCAAGACCACATTTCAGAAGAAAGATGTCTAGGAGAATTTTCCACAAGTGTGAATGAAGTTTATCTGAAACTATTGAATCCAGAAGGTTCTGAACGTGTCCACAAGTGATTATCGACAGGAATCCGGTGTGTAGATGACTGAGTGCCTATTGGAGGGTCTATTTTTGTCAACTGTGGTAGATTTCTCGCCTTGAAATTTTCCATTTATCAACAGAATTTCAATTCGAAACTCGAATCAGTGTATCGTATTCGTCATAACGTTAAAATCAGTATAATAGTAACGCAAGAGCATCTCGCCATTTATTTCTGAATAATCTATCACCACAAGTCCATCCAATATTTAGCAGTCTCGGACGTTTTTAACAGTCATAACCTGGGTTGGAATAAATAAACATTTCTTCGCCGGACAAAAAACTATCGATGATATTCAAACCTGTTCACGAAGACGCGTTATTGAGACCACCAATCAACCAGTCACGTGGCCGTTGTTGTATGCGGCGGAGGTACCTGAACGGCCCCTCCCCGCGACTGCTAACCGGTGTTCACGGCCTATTAGATGAGGACTAGACTGAAGACGAGGTAAATATTATGATATGCCTAAAGTATGAGTGTAGTGAAAAGAGCATGCCCCAAAGCCATCAAGGCCGACTACACGGGGTGATCCGGAGACTTGAAGTGGAATAGAATCAAATAAGGCTCCAATAGGTCAGGTGTGGTAACCAGTCGGGCGACAACGAATTGCCGTCCATCAGTAAAGGGACCGGTGGATCTGGAATTCGAATCTCCGACATTTTTGGTGACAGATGTTTAATCCACTTGACCATCGACGAAAATCCCAATGCTTTTCTTCATTTATCAAATTATAATTGTACAATATTTGACGAAGTGGGTCGCAGACCCTAGAGGCATACCCAATAGGGAGGTATTCAATAATAGCACCCGAACCTAGGGCATCAACTACCGAACGTTGAAACGTAAACGGTTGAATCACTTTAGGTTCTGCGACAGAAAAGGGATAAAATGCAAACCTTTCGGAAAAACCAATCAATCCATAGACGGCCCCGCTTCATAAATGCGAATGTGAGTCCCTTAGGAAATAGCACACCTTTCTGTGGTCGGCTTTACGTAACGCTCGGATAGAACACGAGTTTAACGATAATGATGAGTCGGTTCGTTTCCCCTCAGCGAGGAATTTCAGCCAACCAATCACATAGAACAAAAAACCGAATTGCAAGTGAAACAAGTTTGTTTTCTCGTGTTTGAAAAAGCTCGCGGAAGCACTTAAGTTCCCGAATATCATGGAGTCAGTGCGATTTTTTCCATAAGAGCGCAAACGATCTCACTACCCAAAAAACTTGAATGTGTTCACTACAAGACTTGGAGTGATAGTGACATCTTGAGGAATATGCGACCCGATATCTCTTGCTTTATCAAGACAAGGAAGATCATGTTTTATTGAAGCCTTTACCTTTCTAAGCTTACCATAGTTTCTTAAATTTATTAGAACTAGCTGATTGGAGTGGATAAAGTGGATTGATGAAGAATTACAAAGACACATCTAGGATGGCTCGTTTTTTCCCGAGAGCACAGTACCAGCTACGCACAATTGAGTACGAGCAGTAAGACAGTAACCGCTATCGCGTAACTACCGGGAGCTCTCCAAGAGCTGATTCACTGAAGACCAATGGAACCCAGGGGTTTATGCAAATGTGTACCGTAGAGCGTCTGAAATAAAAATATCACCAGGACTGACAGCCGCGCTTGGAGCAAGCGATCATTCCTTTTCGGGGCGTTGTTTGCTTCGGTCAGGATTGTCATAGTTCGTCTGAGTTACCGTTTCGTAGCGCGCAGCGACGCAAATTGTAAAATGAAACGCGAACCATGAGACAGAAGCACGCAGGCAACTCTTTGGCTGCCCCTGCCATCCTCATCATCATCATCGTTCAGCGTTAGACAACAAAGCAAACCTCTCCAAGGTTACGGTGGTGGTTGCCACTGTAGTTTGTCATAGATGCAAGAGATCAGAGGAGTGTTCAAATTTTACAAGATCAACATACTACTCATAAGTAAATGAAGACTGAATTGTAATTTGAAAGATCGGCGGGAACTTTCCCAGACCTGGAAGGGGGTAAAAAATGGACAATACGGGAAATATACAGAAGTTCGATTGGAGCTTACTCAGTAAATCAACCAGTGGAGTGTGTGTTATTATGTTGATTTACCGTTATTGTAATGCTGTACATAAGCCTCTGAGAACAAACCTCGGCGACAAAGTATGTGTGTCGGATGGTGCAAACGGAACGAACTGCCGCACAGGATGTCGAGTTAACGCGGACACAGAAAATAAAAACTTATTTGATGGGGTTTACTTCCGACGGATTTTCGGAAGATAAGGATTTCTGTTCCAATATCACTTTCCAGTAGAGACCGGGAGCATCGGAACGACGGATGTAGTATTTATCACGATCAAGATTAGGTTTGACGATAAGATCGTCGGAAGAAGCAACAGCACATGGAGGATGAATTCTACCCTGTTCCTCTTCTGAAGGCACTACAGGAACCTGCGATTGGATAAAAAAACAAGAGGTCATAAAACATGAGTTGGAGGAATTCGGACGCGGAAACAACAATAACCAAAAGAAATAACTAAGAGCTCGTTTTAAGGCACCAGAATCGAAGTTATTTCGAATTGTAACGAAAAAATATCATTCGATGCTACTTGTAATGCCTGCAGTGTGAAAACAACATGATCGGGAATGTCCGTAACAAGCCTGGTGACAAACATTCCTGATCATGCTGTTTTCTTATTTCAGATATTTCAAAGAACTGGTATCTTCCAGCTATATGTTAGCTTGACCACCCAGTCCAAACTGCCAGTGAAAATCATGGAAGCTCTGTACATCTGCTTCATTCTTGTTAGGACTCATCAACACACATTCATCGCGCCAGAACCGAGACGCGAACCCGAGACGAACTGCTGAAGCGAACGTTTTATCTGCCGTTGATGATCCTGATCAAGGAGGAAGCAGTTGCACATTGGTTCCATGGTTTTCAATGACAAATTGGATATTGACGTTGCGTGACGAATGGGTTGGAAATTCACACCAAATCTCCTAATACTGGAAGCGATATTTATTTGGATCCATTCGAGAGAGAGGAGGAATGGTTAAAAAAACTTTGGAGTCTGAAAAACAGAAAACGTGAACTAAGGAAATTCTATATTTAGAGATACATGTTTGGCTCGTATTTGAGATGAGCGAGAACGAGGCATGTGAAGGAGAAGGACGAACGGGAAAATAATATTGGTAAAAAAGGCATATGACTAAAGATAGGACATTGAAGGTGGGATCTTTAATCAGCTGGATTCGTTGGATCTAACCAAGAGGAGGACCCGGGACGCATAAACCACCGCACAAAAACGTGACTGCATTAAAACATCAGACGGTTGAACTTTGGACTACAAGGACTGGAGAAAGTATGATGGCGTTGGGAGCAGAATGGGGAACCAACTTCGCAGGGAGCAAGAGACATATGTAGCTAGAAACAGAAACTACCCGAGAGAACCACAAATCAAAAACGAGAATAATGGGAGGGTGATGCGGGTACTGTGAGGCAGTGCGCACCTCGGATCGAAAACGACTATCCATGTGATTGGTGAAATTTATGATTGGCGAGAGGGAAAGAGGGGAAGGGTGGCGACTTCTACTAGAAATTGCTTCCGAAAAATGTTATCCTTAACTTCGAGCGTTCTTATTATATACGAAGAATGTCGAGGTGTCCATTAGGATTTCGCGCACACCCTCGTACCGAGCATTAAACAACTGCATGGCATTGACAACCAAAATGTGTACGCATACTGCAATCGTTCTTAAAAAAAAAACAAATGCATATGGCCAGTGGTATTATGAGTAAACCACTCACTTGACACAGCTCTGGATTCCACGGTATTTTTGTCAATAGTAAAAGTCCATCTGCCTCCTTTTGCTCAGCGGTCCTTGGGTGTTCCGAAGTAGATAATGCGGCAGCTGCGGCGTCAGCTTTTTTCAACACCTCAGGTGGTAACGATCCGCGGCGTCGAAGATAGACAGCCAGCAACGGAGGCATTGGTGCAACACATCGGACCGGCACATCCGGTGCCGCATTTCTAGGATCTGACGCGGCTTGTAACAACCGTTCAGCCTCGTCCGGATGAGCAAGGCGCCAGTCTGGCTCGTGAGTACGCAATATCTGGCAAACGCCAAGATCGCGACCGCGAAATACACGTCTCGCCCACAAGCGACATCGAACGTGTGTCTGATGGTAATTTCCCAAGACGACGGAAGACAAAGTGAAAGCAAATTAAAGCACCGGATCAGGGGAAAAAGGAAATACTACCTGGTGGGGCACAGAACTGAAATAAGTCAACATATATATATATATATATATATCATGCAAGTAGTACCCAGGTTAGTGGACAAAATCTGCATTGTATTGTACCCTTAGAAATCCTTGGCCTCGAATCAGAAGCATCGAATCTTATGTTGCCAAACGTCGAGATAAAATGTATTTAGGCGCACAAGTTTATCTATAGCATTCATATAGTATTTTCTGGTTTGACTAACAAATACTGAACGCAGTGTAATCGAAACTTACGATAGCACTTTCGGCAGTTTTTTTTCGCAAACAACATCTTCCATTCAGTTTGCTTGATAGGTGAACCTAAAGAGCCAACCAATATGGTCGCGTACTTGATTCTCATTTACCTTTGTATTTTAACCTTCAATATTCCATATTAACTCTATTGGACTGGGCATGGCTGAACGAAGCCTGGGACGAAGAAGTTCAGTCCCCGAGTGGTTTATCTGTGCAAATACGGTATCAAGTTTTCGGCGATGAAGAACAGTATCGCGTGCGATAACAATTTCATGTTGATCTTTCAGTTTTTCCAAAACTTTGAAAGCCTTTGTTTAAATTTATCATACGTGTAAGACCCGCGTTTGCTTTAGATGCTCACAATACCTTCACACATGGCTCCAGTTGAGCGTAACAACAATCAGCCGTGTTCATTATTGCATTTCGGTACTGGATCTTTCATCTTACCCTGAAATTTGGAGTGGCACAGGATCGCATAAGGTCCCATTAGGCCAAGTATAGTAACGAGCCGGGCGACAGCGAGTTGTTGTCTACCACACTGGTTTGATTGGTAAAAGAGGCGAAATATAACAAATGGGGCATTTTCTTCATACGATTCCACGACACGCAAATAATACACAGCGCTTTAGACATTGGTATGCCGCCCACAGCGTATGCCCGAGCCACCACGATTAGCACTGCGAAATGACAACCAGGTAGTTCTAAATTTAGAAACCCAAAGGAGATGCTGTCACGACACAGCAAACCCTGAGCAGACAACGGCCTATGCATTCTGGATAAACGCCAGCTCATCCGTGCTGATGGCGGGCATAATGAAACAATGGTCAACAAGAGACGTGAACTCAGCACAAGGTTACTTCGGGATCGCGACATTTGGTAGTCTTGACGCTTACTGCAGATAGAACATGCTGTCACAACTGGAAATTCCCTCAGGTTGTTTCACCTCATCCGAGCTACCGATACGAAGATCTTGAGTGCGACGCCGACTGTTTGCCTATCCACAATCAAAAGCGAAGTTTCGCACGCTGGCCAGAGCACTTCGAATCTCAGTTTAGCTGGGATCCAGCATGACACCCTTTCATAGCCATTACGGAAAACTAATTACAAATGCCAGAGCAGCTTTCGTGAACCTGGGGCACTTGTATCGTCAGAGCGATATCCGGCTTTACCTAAAGGGAAGGGTGTACTATGAGGCCACTATTAAGAACACAGATCCACGAACGCACGAATAAACAAACTCACTCACTCACCAGTGAGATATTCCAGTGAAAACCATCCTAACGGGGCATTGCAGAAGCAACTGGACCGACCAAATATACGCACACGTACACAAACCCACAGCTGGGTAGAAGGTAGAATAGCTGCTTGAATGCAGTCGCCCCAGTGTGCTCCCATATCAAAATGCAGTTTGTGTGCCGATGTTAGTCTCTTGCAGGTTTTTGACCATCGATATTTTTTATGGTATCGCTAGGGAGTGGGGAAGTGAGCAACAGGTAGCTCAGAAATCTACTATTGAACAAAGATTTTATGAATATTCTATCAAGCTTAGGAGGCTTCATTAGTCAGGTTACGTATTGCGTACGGCGAATACTCGTCTACTGTGTTGTCTTACTATACATCCTTCCAATGGAGTGGAAGAAGACACGTGAAAGTCAGCAGATGAGGTGGAAACGTGGGACGAGAAAATGCACAACAAACTTGAGTAAAGTAGGGATCTTACAGTTTCATGATTAGCTGGATGCATTGGAGGATATGTCAGCAAACCGCGAGCAATTTCAATCGTATTGCCACGTTCTGTCGAATAAGAATGACTCGGAAAGTACGTCTGTATGGTTAGACTGCATTCAACGAAATCACCACCATCTTCATCATCGTTCAGCGTCAAACAGCAAGGCAAGCCTCACTGACCGCTGCCTTTTCCCCAGAGTTACACGTTTATATGAAAAGAGTGAATATCCAACGGGAACAGGGAGTGGACCTACAAAGGCGGGAACAGATAAGATGCTGCTGCAGCCAACACACGAAACACAGTCTAACTGTACAAACGCACGTGTTTTCAATCATTCTGATTCAATACAAAATGACAACACAATCGCCACTGTTCACGTTTCACTGGCATATCCCTTCAGTGTCTCCAGCCCCCTAGTTGACGAGTCTTTCGGACCCCAACCACGAAGGCGTGAGACACCTAATTGGCCCAAGTTCGCTGCACATTTTCTCATCCCACGTTGCCACGTCATCTACTGGCCTCCACATGGCTTCTTCCATTCCTTGAGAAGAACACAAAATAGGGCACGATATGGTAGACGAGTGCTCGTCATACGCAACACGTGACCTAACCAGCGTAGTCTACTAAGTTTCATACGACAAAACAAAGTATTCTAAGAGCCGACACCTAATAATAGATTCCTCACCTCCAATTTAATTACTCCGTCACTCTATCCAATCCAAGCTATACTACGTAGACATCGGTGGTCGAAAACCTCCAACCGCTGAACATATCCCACACGAATATTCCATTGCATGCAACCGTAAAACAACTGAGCGCACTGCAGCACAGTACACACGACCTTTCAACTTCAGTGAAATATCAGGCCGACGCCACAAGTGCTTCAGTCCAGCGTAAACTGCTCGAGCCTTCGACATACGCGTGTCTACTTTTGCCGTCGTGCTGTCATCCTTTGACACCCCACTAACAAGTTAAAAAACAGCCCACAATTGTCAGTTCCTCTCCTACCAGTATGAAGTTCAGCACTGCTTTCGTCCAGTCCTGCAAAAACACTTTGTACTTTGAAGGTGCAGAGCACAAGCTAAACCGAGCAACCGATCTCGACAGTCTATCTAGTGCCCGTTGTGCATGGTCCGCGAACTTGAAAAGGCACACGGCGTCGTCTACGTAATCTAGATCACATAACCTCCCTCCGGTTCCCAATTCGTTTCTTACATCCAGGAGACCTCCTAAAGCATCTTCCATCACCTCGTCCATGACGAAATTGAACAAGAATGGAGAGATGGGACACCCTTGTCGAACGCCGCTAGTTGTTTCGAATGAAAGTGACAGTTCACCGAATACCCTAACGCGACCATAGGTATGCGAATAAAGGTTGACGAACTTCGTTAGCAAACCTTTCCGGTGGAGAGCACTGAGTAGTGCCGATCGATCCACGGAGTCGAAAGCACTTTTCTAGTCCGATCGTAGGGCGGCGGTGCGTGTGGCGCGTTTCGAGTACCTGTCGAACAGTGAATATTTGGTCGATGCAACCTCGACCTGGACGAAATCCGGCCCGTTGTTCGCGGATATTACTCTCGCGAATCAGTGTCAAACGGCGCAGCATTATCGAAGGTAACACCTTAGTAACTACCGGAATTAAACTAATCCCACGATGATTGCTGCAGTCACTCCGTGTATCCTTCATGAAGATGGGTATAATCAGTGACTCACCCCACGATAGCGGGATACGCTCCTCGTTCCAAATATCACGAAGCAAGGAGGAGGGTGATTTCATCAGCACCTCTCCACCCAATTTGAAAAGAACCGGGGGAAGTTCGTCGGGACCGGCAGCTTTTCCCCACTTCAGAAGCCGAATATTCGACTCCACTTCCACTTCCGTTGGGGGATCAAGTGACAACTCCCAAGGATTTACAAATCCAGACGTCGGACTAAATACGTTAGCTCGTGGCCAGCTAAACTGATCCTTGAAATGTTATGACCAACGGTCCGGTCTTTCCTGTCTACCATGGATGAGCTCTCCATTCTTATCGCACACGACTTCACTAACCGAAGTTCGCCGGTTTCGCCCACCGCTGTCGCGTATAAGCTTAAACAGTCTTTGACTGTTACCTGAAGCGGCCGCTTCCTCCATCTCTTCGGCTACCTTAACCCACCAGCTTTCGCGGTCATTCCTAAGGCTTATGGTCAACTGACGCTGCAATTGCCGACGCATCTTATTCACTTCCTTGCAGTTGGGGAGCTGACGTTCTTGCTCCATTTGACCCAGCGACGCTTGCGAGATCCAGTGTCTTAAATGAATCTGAGATCTAGGAACCACAGGTGAAGTCTGCTACCAAATGCATAGCCTGCTTAATTTGATCCCACTGATCGTCTACATTGTTGCTCATCGGAGTTCTTAGATCCTCAGCTAGTCTCTGTTCATAACTGTTGCGAAAACCCGAGTCACACAGACGTTCGACAGCCGATCGGATTTGTGGCCGGCGTCAATGGCCATTCAGCTGCAGCAAAAATCACAGTAAAACTAACGCATGGTCCGATTCGACGAACGTGGTCCAGTATGATCTACAGTTCTGGAAAGAACCGCGCCAACTGTAGCTAACTGCGATATGGTCGATCTGACTCAGAGTACTTGTCGAATTAGAGCGCCATGTCGCTTGATACACGAACTGCGTCGGCAATTTGTAATAGTTAGGAATAGGTTATTGTCTACACAGAATTGGAGAACTTTCTCCGCTATCTGTTCGCTAAACAGTCAAGGCGCATCGCCCACCTAAACACGACTCCGATGCACCAAGTTTTCCAACTTGTGCATTAAAGTCACCTGACACCACTACAATGTCAGAGCCTATGCTCTTCCGAACAAGGATGACGAGGTCATCGTAAAACTCGTCTTTCTTCATGTCAACGCTGCAGTCTGCTGGAGCGTATGCAGAAATAACAAATAGACTGCGCTTAACACGACTATCTTCCCAGACGCCAACTGATCCCTGCAGTCTCATGGCACACAAGCGACTGTTGACTGGGATCCATTCTAAAAGGGCTGCTTCAGCCTTCACACTCAAGACTATTCCTACATCACGCTGACCCACAGCTTGAGCCACTTCGTCTCCTGAAGTGTGCAGAAAATATCCTGACGAAAAATTAGGCGCAGTTAGTTGGATTACTTTACTCGAATCTTGAATTCGTGTTTTACTCACGCAGCAGACATTAATCGAAAGTAAGTCCACTGTCTACTATCAGAGCCAAACACGCCCGTTGGCCAGCCCGCATTTAAGTGCACACATTTAAATAACCCAGATTCGGAGGCTGGCGAGGCTTGAGAAGATGTGAGCCAGCAGACTGAAAACCACCTACTACACTGCTTGACAATAAACCGTTGCGAGTATCTGGCGTGTCATCAATGGAGATACTATGGGTAGGCAGAAGGGGCAACCAGATTGGGTTGGGGACAGAAGAGACCAGTTGAATAAAAGAGAGGGAACTCTGAGCAGTAGCATACTTATCAATACCCACCCCAGATGCGCATGATGTAATGAGCAGCGCGGTCCTGATTATCATGCGCGACGACCGATGCAGTATGCAATTATTTGTAGGCGTGTAACTCATGGGGATTGATGGACGGCTTCTGCTAGGGAGTCCAACCGCTAAGCAGAAGAACGATTAGGGTTCTCAATCAAAGCCTTTGGTTCTGACAAGAACCTGACCCTAAGGCAGCGAGGCATGGCTGAGTGGAAGCCAATCTACTTTTAATCAATTATTCTTCAACTCCTTTTCCCGACTGAAGTGCTAATTCAGATCAACCCCCAACTTTGATGACCAGGAGGCTACTTCGTCAGGCCCCTATCCATTGACCTTCCAGACATGATTGTATCTCCGGCTTGAGATAAGCCATCCTATATGGCTCGTTGGATCATGGAGGCACGCAAGCAGTCACACCACGTCAAGGCGTAGTCTCGTTGTGACAGAGAACGCAGCTTAGTAAAACAGCTCATAGAAAGGATGCTGGATGTGTCTGGGAGGGTGACACTCCGTCGTTGTGCACATCAAAGAAGTACTTCCTCAGGAACCTAACTGTACTCGGGAGCTTTGAATCCACAGTCCAGTGCACACGGTAATGGGGCGTTAATTCAGCATGGAAACGTGACCGAAACACGTTCAAGAAAGTTTTAGGTCTGCTAATTTGCACCGTTCCGTTTTCTCATGCCCAGGAAACAAAATCCACCGCTGATTTCCGTGCTCTGCTCTATGCGTCTAATGAAGAAAAGGAAACGGAGAGTAACACCATTTGGGCTAACTGACTAGCTAAAGACGTTGGTAGATATTCGTGCACCGTGGAGAGAAACTACAGTTGGTCCTTTCTTGTCCGAATCTAATGTGACTTTGTTAACCGTTTATAGTTACCGGGTCGGTTTCTCCATGAGGATGCCGGTTGGTAACTACTGAAGCAACTGATTCCTTGAGCTTGTACTTCTGTCCATTAACAATTCAGGCAGGACAGTACCTTTGGTTTGGGAAAATCATTCTGCATAGCACTTCGGACAGCGATAGCACTCAAACAATCATACTACGACTACGAGGTACAATTTCATTGTGATGGAAAGTTAAAAAGTCGTTGTCTAAGCGGGTCACGGAGGGCAGAACTACAATGTGAAATACTTGCCTTGTCGGACATAACTGGTATCGCATGGTCTATTACGTAAAAGCAAGGCTCCGAATAATTAGCTGCTTCGGTTTCTTTAATCAAAACTCGTCCACGACCACGGTCTTTCAGATTTCGTACAATTTCGGAAAGGTACTTTCCAAAGAAGTGCTGCGACTGACGACCAACATACTGAATACGAGACATCCTGAGAGAATGCCTATAATAAAGTTTAAAAAATGAGTTACGCAACTGAGCATCGTTTAGAGAACATAGACTGGTTAACAAGTTCGCTTGCAGTGATTTAAATTCATCTAAACAAAACATTAGATAAGATTAGACAAGTATCATATAGAAAAGAAAAAGACGTCTAGGTGAGACTCAACACACTGGCAAGCTATTCCACATTTCTATTCTGGTATATCAGCCGCCGGTTGTAATACACGCTTTCTTGGTCCTCATATACTTCAACTGTTAGACTTGCGTAATGTGCCGTGGTTTTGGTTGCTAACTGACAACACTGAATAACAAAGGGATAAGAACCGAAAATGGGAAAGTATAGAAAAGCGGAAAAATTTTGCACGTGTGAACGTCACTGGTTGAGCCATATTGTCTAAATTCCTCAACTATCGTGTGAATGACATCGGGAACCCCGACCCTGTAATCCTGTTTGGCTGGTCATTTAATCCATCTTCGGACGACAGCATATAGCAAGGGAGTGGGTATACGGGAACGTGGAACATCCCAAGAACCTTAAGCTAATCCAATTCAGTGCCTTTTCGACCAACGGTCCTGAGGCCTAACACCTAACCTCAGCAATATCAATACGATTCGACCATAATATGATAAGAACAATGGTGCTCAAATATCCAAAGCCTTCGCATATATACTCTCTATTCAACAGCTGTTTCTGAGCCACGCAAGAGGAATTTTACCGCTGTAGTGCAAATTCGACCTCTGCTCAACAACCGGAGGTCAAGCAGCAGCCAGAGATGCCCAAAACTGACCACCATCTAGTGGGGTACAACTCAGTTCTTCCCCGGCAAGCCAATTCAATCCGCCAGCAACATTTAACACTTTAGAGGGGGAAACGCACCCCAAACATAATCAGTCATTCACATTATTGTGAGAAACGCGCAATGTCTCTGGGTCTCTTTTTATTAGTCCAATTCAGCTTAGTTAATACAACCATTAGGGTTAACCAACGAGCCCCGGTTTCGGTTACATTCCCATAGCACCTAATACTCAACAGCAGAAAAGAGAACGGGAAATAGTGAAACGCCAACTCACAGGCGGTACTACATGATTTTGAGTTGAAGGGCACCACAAACTGTGACAGTGAGCCAATCACCTATCATCACCAACTATTGTCGGACCCGTGACATCGTGACGTGATGTTACGGCTTGCGTGCCTCCATGATCCAACGAGCTACAAAGAATGGCTTGTCTCAAGCCGAATATCCAATCATGCCTGGAAGGTCGATGGGTAGAGGCCTGACGAAGTAGCTTCTTGGTTCTGCAGGTAGGGAGTTGATGTGAGCTGGCAGATCAGTCGGAAAATGAGTGAAGGATAAATGGTCCAAGTAGATTGGCTTCCCCTCAACCGCGCTCCGCTGCCTTGCGATCAGGCCGTGGTCAGAAACAAAGGTTTCGGTAGAGAACCTCGATCGTTTCACTGGCCAATAACTGGACCGCTTAACAGTATTCGGCGAAAAATTCAATCAGCAGCCCAAACAAAGAATTCCATAGTGCCCCGTCGTCACGCAGGATAACCAGGACTGCGTTATCCAGCGTTTCGAACACAGTGGATAGTGAAAAGTATATGCTTGGTCCGAGTTACTATGCTGGGGTAACGCCCCACTGATTCGTGGGTAGGACTTTTCAGTCAAAGGCTCCGATTAGGGTCCCAAAAAACACTCCTTTCGTTGATGCACGCAGTTGCGAATTGTCGACAGCCCGATAGCTCCAGCTTATCCCCGGAGGCCTTATACTTTTGCGTGACGGCAAAGAAAATTGAAAAACTGCACAACCGGTGAGTTGCGCCAACCAGATTCACCCAGGTCACGTGAGGGTGGCGATCGACTATCCAGGATCGATTTCTGTTAGAAATTTAACTATCCAGGACGCGTAGATCAGCTAAGCAGAAGTCATTGAATCTAACCACGGCCTGGTCGCAAGGCAGTGGAGTGTGATTGAGTGGAAGCCCGTCTATCATCCTCGTTCAGCGTCAAACAGCAAGGCAAGCCTCACTGACCGCTGCCTTTTCCCCAGAGTTACACGTTTATAT
>LUCM01007261.1:0-11920 GCA_008360955.1 Fasciolopsis buskii | reverse complement strand
TTCCAGACACTCGAGTGGCGCGAGCTAAAAATTGGATTGCGAAAACTGAAGCAAGCTGATCCAAACTGGACCAAATTGAATCGAACTGTGCTACATCGCGGCGTGGCCTGCTAGTTCATACCAGCAAGTTCAGGATTATAGGATCCGGGAACGCACTCAGGCAATCCGAGATGAGGGGTGCATCATGGTAAGTGACCGAATATGTTTTCTCCCGAACGACCACTCTTCGTGACTCGAGCCAGGAGCGAATATCTTCACCTCCAATTTCGTTTGAATCAGGCTAACTTAATCTATGTGTAGGCCAACTGGGAATAGAACATGGGCTAAAAGCTCTGCGAAAAGCCCTAGAAAGGGTGCGTAATGGAGGGGACCTACTCGCCCCAAAGGCAGGGTGATAACAGGATTGAATGTGAGTCGTAAAGTAATGGTTCCACTGCATTTGGGGGCGTGAGAAAGAACATCAATAAACTGTACTGTCAATAACGACAAGTTCCGGCTGGTTTATCTCTTCAGCTTTCAAACGTTCCGCCAAAACGTCCATCCTAACGAAACACCCATATGATGCATGGTGAATAGATGGCAAAGGCAGCTATCAGCTGGTTGACACTCTTTAAGCTAAGAAGCCGTGGAAGGTAAAGTTACCTATTCGCGCGTAAAGGAGGAAGATGTTGCGCTGGAAGAAAATAAGATCACTAGCGTGGGAACTGCTGACCGGATGAAAAGCGTACCGTGCTGTGAGGCAGGATGAAAACTGGTACGTGTAGAATTTACAATCAATCCCCAAATACACTTGCAATGAATGACCTGTGTTTTGTTCTTGTTTAATGTCGGAAATCATGGTGTTCTCTGGCGGTGAGGGTCGCGAGGTTCGGGGATTGCGCGGCATTTCAGTAGTGTTGGTAATTGTTTGGTCAATCGTAATAGTTCACTTGGGATCAGGCACCCGGAGCAGTCATTGGCATTGATTTGTTTGTCTTAGGGTTACGCTACCAGGTACTGGAGCGTCAGGTCCAGACAGTTGCGGGATAGGCAACCAGCGCAAGAGATGAAGTGGAGCTTTCGGCAAGAGTTTGCGTTGCATCTGTGGTCATTGGTCGAGGCCTGCCAGAAAGAGCCGGGGAGAGAGGGCAATCTGGATTTTCTTCCAGCTGGTGTTAGGGTGAGTAAACAAAAAAATGTAAACAGCGATAACAGTCTGTTTCTTACGAACAGTACAGGGACCAGACGACTGTCTTGAAATGCATAGGAGGTAGTTTTCCGTTGACGGGACGTGTGCAACGAACGCCGCTTGCTTTCTCCCTATAGGGTGTATGGCAAAGTCAGTCTAAGCTGCATGGTCTTTATTTTAAAGCGTTTTTCTTTCATCTTCTAACATCGCAGATGCAGATTACAGTGGTCTGATAGGACGGCTAGCGCAATGGTTAGTGAATAAAGTCCCTGTTTATTCTGTTTGTGGAGCTCGTCTGGTGTACATGGTGCAGGGAATCAGTTGTAATAGCTGATATTCATTACTTCCAGTTGCCGGGAAAGGGTGTAAGTGAATGCGTCGTGGATGGCGGCATGGGCTGGATGCTACAATAAGATTTGCCACGAGACGTCGTAGAGGGGACAGATGTGAGAAGCATAAAATATTGGGATCAGTAATTTGTGTTTGAACAAGACAATAGCAACTTAAAGCAAACTGTAGTTTCCGTAAGCTTGCAATAATAATTAAGAAAGAATAACGACGACAGTTGTTAAAGACGTCAGCAAACGTACGAGGTGCGCGGTCCAAAAAAGTAGCCAAACGCTTATCTACCAAACAAGGGCAGTGTGGGGTTTCTCCTTTCGCAGGCTCGGGCCTGGACTGATGGCAAAACGATCCATTGCAGAAAGTGGCCCATTCCTTCGCAGTCCCAATATGCCTTAGTCGCTGGGCTCAGCCTGATCCATGAGCAACTTTTTCTTTTCTTTTCTAACAGGAATGGTTGAGCCCCATATTGGTACTTTCCATAGTTCCTCCACCTGTCCTTCATTTTCGGCGTTATATGTTTTTTTCGCAACTGCCGGGGGTGGTCTGTTTTTCCCACATTCGGAGATGCTGAAGCAGACCTGTCGCGGTCATTTGGGGTTTCGACTGGACTAAAGAAGCAAAAGTGGGGATATGCAAGCACACGGATTATGGTGGTTTGTGCCGTAAGACACAGACCTGTACGTAGGGCTCCGTCATCGTCAACGCCTTGTCTTGCTTTTATTAACCAATGCTGCTTGGAACTTACTAATGTGGACTTGTGTGTTGCGAATCACATCGTGTTTGTGACGTGGACAGGTTTTTTATAAGCGAAACTAGGCTGGGTTATTAGGGAAAGGAGTTCCTAACCTTGGTTTAGCGTTAGCAGGTTACTGGATAAGCAAGATGAGTAGAGGTAGGATATAGGTAAAAGGAACCTCGACATGTGTTCTCTTGATGAAATGTTCTACGAAGAGAGAAAATTAGTTCCGGAAATACCCAGCATAAAGACAGGATTCTTATGATTATCCCGATTGACATAATGGCAGAGCAACCTATGGGGGAAGGATACATGGGTGAGAAGACCGTTATAAGGGTGGATAATTGCAGTTACAGCTGACATAGAATCCAGCATACTTTTGCTATCTCAGACCTTAATATTGTCTAGTTTTTTGGCTGAGATCCATGTTTTTTGACCTTACTGAGTAACTGTCAAAGTCCTCAACCAAATTCGTACGCCCAAGTCTCTGATAGATGCTTGCGTCATATACAAATAATGTTGCTAGCTTGGGATTAAGTTGATTAAGGATCGGTAGAGAACTAAAGGCATCGTCCGACCTAAGGTTTATCACCTAATTAAAAAATTAGTCCAAGAAGTTGAGCTAAAATTCTGTCTTTTGAAATCTTGGTCTCCATTGTTCTTGGCCCCAGTTAAGCTGAGAAATGGGGATAGTTGGAAAAATTTGTATAATAGCTTTTTGAATTGTTTTAGTCTCTGGCATGACCGGACTTGGTCCGGTAATCTGTTCCAAAAGGTAAAGTAAATAACTCTGGCGAACTGTGACCTAACAGACACTTTGGATGGTCGTATTCTAAGGGACAACGGTCGATTACTGAGGGGGGAAACAGTTATTAGCAAACCGGATGGGGTTTTCAGCTGTTTCCGATCTTAAGATCTTGAAAAGGAATGTGAAGTTAAGTTTGACACGGCGTAACCAAAGGAGGTCAAATTGTAGCAGCTTGCATCGTTCCCTGTAACTGAGGTTTGAAGTTGGACCAAGAATTTTTCTTTGTGAAGGCCCGCTGTACTTTTTCTATTGCAACGCGAGCAACTCTGAGCATGTTCGAGAAACTTATAGGGCAGTATTCCTGTTTGAGGTCTACAATGTGATTTGTATAGCATCAGCCTACATCTCACAGTGCGGAATGATTCAACGGTGAATTCATCAGTCCTGTTTGCGTTTGTGATTTGGCAACTAGCTTGCTCGTGAAAATTGAACGGGGATTATTGTTGACCTAGATCTTTTACACACTGAGTGGTTAATGTTGGGAGATCGTTTATAAAGTGCTTATTTGGGGGAACGTGACATGTATAGGCAAGAACAGCGATTTTAGAGGAAGAGAATTTCATCATCCATTGCCCACACCACCCGTTTAATGATTTTGAATCCTCCATGATTTTAACCATGGTTTGGGGCAAAGAAGGCGGCTTGAAGAAACATAATTTCTTGATGTCGTCGGCAAATAGGAAAGATGTGCCTCGGCACTTTGCTCGAAAGATATCGTTCAAGTAGACTGCGAATAATAAAGGGTCTAGGGCACCACCTTTTATTACGCCGCTAGTTGATTTTCTGGGGTTGGGATAGGGTTCCGTTGATACTTACTACTTGGGAGCGGTCAGAGAGATAGAGGCTTAACGAAGACGGCACAACAACTTGATCTGCTTGGCGCTCATAGGATTTCATTTTTGGTGAAAATCGTTCACGGGGCACACGACCAAACGCCTTGGTCATGTCACGGAAGAAAACTGTCATGACATTTTTCTTATCGACATTTAGAGTGACCAGATCAAAAAAGCCAAGTGGCATGTTGGTCGTTGGTCGTGAGAAAGCCGTCGAAAACTCTCTCCATGAGTCTGGCCAGGATGGGTGTTTGGTTTATTGGACGGTAATTTTGTGGGTTGGTGTGGCAAGGAACAATGGTGGAGACTTTTCACTGAGCAGGAAATATCCCGTGGACATGGAGACAGTAAACAGATTTACCAAAAGAAGTGCGATATCGGGTTTGCCGAAGCGGAATAGGGTGCGGGGAACACCGTCTGAGCCAGGTCGGTAAGTTGGTTTAACGACAGCAAGAGCCTTTCATTCACTGTACGCACTTCTGTTTGGGCACCGATATCCCCAAGGTCCAAGTCAGTGGGCCTCGCAAAATGAAACGGAAAACCATAGTGTATCCCACCATAACGGCATGAGATATTGATAGTGGCAAGCGTTCGCAGTTCGCGTAACGAATGCGGAAAAATCAGCTGAAACACTACCACTACTTGCCCCTCAGGACCTTAACTGGGCGCACATTGCACCTCGGTTTCGATATATTGCGTGCTTCAACAGAACCACGCTGTGCCCGGTTACCAAATCTACAGACCATCTGTAAGACTATTTGTCTTAAAGCGGATATCATTTTCTGTTTGCTTGCCCTTAACCGATGTAGCCAATTTTACGTCACCCTTACTGATTCTGCGTGACTGCAAAACTGACTAACCTGCCACTTGACCGACGCGAGCAAATTACAGTCAGAAGCCGTAGCACGTCGAGTTCATTTTGACAGCGGGGGATGTGTGAGCAACGCAAAAGTGGTGACCGCCCTAAGTGGTCAAAGCTGGATTACACAAGCAACCGGGAGGAATCCATGTTTCGCTACGGAAAGGTTTTATATATTTACTATCCTAATGCTAAAGAATTGCCACCTACGTATCCGCTTACATCGTGATATTGCGGGATTCCGACGTGAACAACAAAGCAAGAGTCTTCTTGCGGAAAATAGTCGCCCGGGCCAGTCTTTAGCCAGTCACCAAGCCCTCTTGATGTCCCCTGTCCAAGGAGGAATAATCCAAGTAGCAGATTTGTTAATTGTGGCTGAGAAATGTACTTTCTCATGGCAAGCGGCATCCTGGTTGAAGAAGAGAGACCAAGCCCGCATACAGTATTTTAGGTGACACCCCACTCTGCCCGTGTACATGAGTTTGAACATCTACGGTGTAAGGCAGGATAAGTTAGCATTCAGTTCAGTGGTACACTTCCGGCATTCGGAGCTGCCGCGACACACTAGGCCGTTCTTTTGGGGTCTGACCTGATGATTATCCATAGGTCTTTCATCTTTCTAACGAAGGCCCTAATAAATTGCTCCTAGTCTTGTGGTACCTTAGAGCCTTCGGTGCTTAGGGAAAACGAATGAATTTTTCTTTACCTTATGAAGATTTTCCATTTGTCATTTCAATCCAGGACAACATCTATATCGCTCATGGGTTGGGCTCGTCCCGCAGACCCTACCGCCTCGACAACGTTAGCGAAGAAACAGCTGGGTGATTATATGGCGTAGTCTAGATGAATGATAAAAGGGAAGGAAGAGTAGCCCTAGCAGCGACCCTTGGGGAACACTGTTGGTTACTTCCAGCTCGGCTGAGCACCTATTCCTGATCTGGCCTGCAACTTCCCGGCAAGAAACGCCACTGACATCCCTGCCCCAGGGTGCTGAATGACTCTAACTTGATTTGCAATAGGCAATGCTTACCGAATCACACGCCTTCCTGAGGCCAAAATAACATACTTATTCCTGCTTACCTTCACCCAATCTTCTGATTAGTTCGTCAAAGAAGAACAAGGGCTTCATGACAAAATGCCTCTTTTTAAGAGACCGTTCTGGGCTGGGTATGTAGGGAGGTGCCCGGCTAGTTATGGGGAGGCATGGTCCCGGATTAATTTCTTCGTCACCCTGCGCAGAATGCTATAAAGGGTGGCTGGCCCGAAGTTTTGCACGGCGGAGCTTAGGTCGGCAATGATGCCAGCTAGAGGACCGTTGAGGGCCCAGTAGACATTAAACCCTTAGTTTTTTGTGTAAATCTTCAGCCGCTTTCAACAATTCTCCAGTTAGCTGCTTAGAGGTATCGAGCATCAAGTTTCCAGGGTCACCCTGTCATCCCTTTGGACAAAGGAGAAGCACCTAGCCATGGCGTCTGATTTGTTCTGAGCATCTGTCACGACCTGACCGGCAACCTTCAGGAAACCAGCACAAACTAAGCGAGTATTTCAATGCACGTAGACAAAAAGTTTTTCGGTTGTCATTTAGAAAATTGTGGCTGCATGCGCTGAAACTTGCGCTTTTTACCGTGGATCTGCTTCACTGAGCTGTTTCTACTTTTGTGTACCGTGTGCAGTCTCTGGTTCTACGCAGTTTTGTGAAGCATCCCAGTCTGACTTTACCGCCCAATGCCATTTGTGGTGACTGTTTTCCAGCAAAACTGCGAATCAAAAATTTGGCTTCATGCTACTCGACCGTTGGGACTGGTGTGTTAAAATTCGATGCGGACAGCTTCCAACACCGCGTATGTTCTTTCTTTTCTGAATGACGAAGCATCAGGTGTAGTATGAGATCAAACAGGTACGTTTTTTATCCAAACCTAAAACGTGCTCTTCCAGCTTTGGAAAAATCACCGCCCAGCAGGCCTCTGGAGCTTTTTAAAATCCATCGACTTTACTGCAATTAACCAAATGTTTTGATGGCCGATTCCACGGTAAAATGATTCTATTTTGGAAGAGCCCAGCAATCACCTGAGGCCTTGCGTGATTGCGCTGCAGTCTCAGACAATGTCATCTGGTGCCCAATTCAACAATCACCTACGTTTTGCTCCTGAAGGAACCTTTATTATTTTTAACCTTTGTCACTTCGCCGCGCGTGCGTCGTCATCTGGTCGCAGAGTTTTGGTCTAATTTTTTTCGGTTTTGCCCATCCATCGACCTAGGTTCATTACTCTTACCAGGCAGATTATATCCCTCATAGATTCAACGCCCAGGCTTGGAAACGCTGCTCCAGTTACGGCCCTCCGACAGTCAAGCGCAGGAGCAAAACACTTCGAGTTCTCTACAGGATACCTTTGACCTAGGCCTGAGACACCCTCCTGTCGCCACGTTTGCCGCGTTTATGCACTGCTTGAAAGGTTTGAAACTGTCCTTAACAGCTACCCCCAGGTTGTCTGCTTGGGAATGATCCACGATATCCCCCACTTCATCCTCCTCATGCTGTCTCAGAGGGGTCAGCCTTTGACACTCGGACTAATTCAACAAATGACACTACTCGCCTGCCCAGGCTCTGATTGCCTCGATATCCTACGCTGGGTAAACTCCTGCCAAATCGGTATCGTCGTTAAAAATAAAACATGGCTGCGCATGTTTCGGCTAGGTCGTTAATGAATACGAGGAACAGTGCGGGTCTTATTACCGACATGTCGGCTATGGCCGTCGTGTGGCCTAAAACCTTAACGCGAATTTCCTTCTCTTGTGAAATACGTTTACTCAAGTATTAGCATGCCATGCTATTCCCATTACCTTAATTTTGGGATTCAACTGCTCACGGCTGATTGAGTGGTGTACACGGTCAAGCCACATGTAGCAAAATATGACCGGGCGTTTCAAAACACCATCCGGAAAACATGAGTCTTGTAAGGCAAGATTTGCCTATTATGAATCCGTGCTGTGCTGCTGAAATAACACTATTTGAATAGGCCCTTACATATCTGCTTTTCAGTGATCCAATTCGGGCTCTTTCAGAGGACGCAAATTTAACTAACCGGTTTATATTTCTGCGATCATTTTTTAGTTCATCATTACGCTGTCCCACTGCTGTTGTAGTTTTTCGTTCCTCAAGTGTTTACCCCACAATGAGGGATGCCTTTTATTACTGCTTGGCGGAGACTGGAAGTAGTTTTGCCGATGGCGGAGCGTTTCCCGCGTGTCTCATCAGGGCCGAACAATTAAGGCTTATATAACATTCTTCCTTTTATCGCAATTTGTTTCGGAACTTTTGGGATTCGAAGTTTTGGAATTACGCAAGCGACATTTGAGGATTGCCCAACCAAATTCAAATCTGAAGTGTAAAACGCAATCTATCCGCGGATTTTGAGATAATACATCAAAAAATTAACTAATATTCAAGAACGAAAATTCCCATATGTGCTTCCACAAAGACTCGAAACGAGAATCATTGCCACTGTACAGAAATGCGGGCCTGGTTCCCGCGAGTCACAAATCGTGCGTGTCAAAACTGCACGGCGAGTGTGAACAGAAAGCGCTGAATCATAAAAAACTCGCACGTGATAATGCATTAAATTAATTTTTGTGAAAACGGCCACAAACGTTCTGGCCTCAAGATGTATTCTATCGCATTTTCCTCAGCCATGAAACACAATATTATTGAACCTGTCCGGTACAAGATTTGTTTTTTCGGATTCCATTAATTTAGGTTCTCTTTCGGACATCCAGAAGCCGCAACAAAGTCTCATTTTTCTTAGGCCATGCAAAACAGCAATAGGATTTTGGGTTTGTTTTGATATTCCTTGACCGTTAACACTCAGACAAACACTCCTCCTTCACTTGATGCGTCCGAACTTTATTGCGCACTACTCTGAAACGTTTATCACCTTGACTAGTACGAAGCGCTTTGTATTCTGCCCGTCATCCTTAAGTTTTTGCTAGCATTATTACTGAGCACCATCGAGTTGCCTATAGATTGATTTTACTGACCTCAGGCAGATAAACGTTTTCGTCATGCTGACTAGTCCATACCTGCTGACAGTCCATCCTTGCTTTGAACTCGGGCATTTGTGTTAGTTGATGCCGCAGGCCCTCATGCCTTCTCAAACATTAGCTTATTGTAACAGCTGACATAAATTCTAGGTCGCGCTTTGTTGGCACCGAAGGCACAGATTTACTTTATACCCAATCAGGTTTGCCTAGGAGCTCTTTGTTGCTGATTTGCTTATGCGTCCGTGACATCTGGTGGTCACGAAATTCAGTTGCGGGGTGCATGACCCACTCTTTACCCACAAGCCTGTCTTACTTGTTGGGTTAGAACAGATAAGAAAGGCCACCGTACGATTTTCTTCTAGAGTTTCACTTGAGAATCTGATGTTCTCCCGGTTGACATCCGAAAAGCCAATGTGCGGTAATACTAAAAATTAATGTCTTGGCTGCCACTGCTTGCTCCAGAAGAGGCTATTTTGTATATTCCACAATACTCAAAGTTGGAGCTCTGTATGATCACACAGTAAATTACGCCGTATTTAGGATCCCAAAGAAGCATTTGACTGTATGTTTGTCCAACCAGTGTACTGTAAACGCCCCCCCCCAGTCCCCAGAGTCCTGCTGCGCAAGGGCATTCGTCCTGCTTTATCGCCTGTTGTCCATCATACTAGGTTCGTATGCTATGAGGTCACTCCTACGAAATTCCCAGGGATTATTCTTGCCCCATTTTTCCGCTTTCCCTATAGTTTCTTTCAAAAAATATGGGCAGTAGTGTACAACATCCATGTTTTGCTTGCAAGCGTTTCAGCCTCAAATAAAACGGTTGCTGTACCTTCTTCGTTGACGTACACGGACGTATCGTCCTGGATAGTTGCCCAGATTTTTTCCCGAAAGGGATCTCAAGAGCGTTCCCTTCCAGATTCCAAGAATCGTCATGTAGAGACAGGCGAGACGGGCTGCAATTCAACCCTGAATCCCAAACTTCCCGGCCAAACAAACTGTGCGTTATAATTACTATTGGTGCTCGGTTCAGCGGAGGGTTAGCCAAAACGTATCCCCAGATTTACCACTGGTTACGTTGGCCTAAAAGGCCACTGCAGTAGGTTATCCCTCTCTGTCTCGCTTGAACTTCATTTATATGCCTTGAAAGTTTTCGCCTCCCCCAAAGGCGCACATACACTGCGGTTTTTGCTTTGCTATATTCCTTGAAATATCAGATAGAATAAGGGCCAATGAATCATTTTAGTCTGGGTTTGCAAGATTTCTTCAGTTCTGGATAGAACACCCAGATGAAAAGGAAAATGTTCGTATAATGGATCCGTATCCACTAGTTGGAATGGACAGGACCATCTTAATGACAAAACTAAACTAGGTGGCTATGTAGTAGTTAATTTGATGGCTCAGATATTCTGCTCTGATTTAGCCTAAATAATGATAACGTAGATTTCTGTATGTGCAAGAGATGCGAGGCCAGATCAATGTAGTACAGAGATAGTACAGAGACAAGGCGGACAAAAGCAATTAGTATGAATCTGAGGATACGCACCACCTAGGATTACTGCTAGAAGCACCGTTGAAAGCAAAGTCACAATGTGCAACGCAAAAAGGAATGTGCAAGTGTGGCAGTAAAAAAGCAAAACTGTATGGATGGTTTTACAAAATTGTGTGCAGTATTTTGGGTATGTTTCAGAGCAGTGATCTGCCATTTATTTCGTGCTAAAATGGACCAAAAGCGCCCGTTGCTGGCGAAAAACTAGGAAGGAGCTCCGTGGTGGATGTCGAAAGATGGCCGGTGTCCCCAAAAGTCCAGAGCGTTACGCAACGGACAAAAAGATTAAGTTAAGGATAAGAAGACCAACGGAGATATGAAAATCGGATAAAAACTAGTTAAAATCAAGCCGTTTGCTATGGAAAATGGATAAGACAGTTGCATTGAACAAGAATAAAGAGCCAATAAATTAGTAAACAGAAGGCGATGGAAAGCTGTCAAGACTATGCCAAATCGCTTGTAGGATGAGAGTTCGTGAAGAGTTTTGCACAAACAGAATATGGAACTCCCAAGAATGCTAATCGCATTCATATGCAAATGACTGCGAGTTGGACTGTGAGATACGATGGAAAAGAAGAATGGGTTTCCGTAAGAAGTAAAATCAATTTGCAAATACACTAGCCACGAGTGTTGTCTATGCTCCCATTTTCGTTAGCCCAGCTTTTCGTCTTAGGTGGTATTTCTGATAGGGAGTTCGAGGGGGTGTGCGAGCCATTCCAGCGGTATCAATAACTGTGACCTCGTCCAACGGTAAAGGTGCATCTGGGTAGCAGTGCCCGGGTCAACCAGCGGCATGGTTTAAGTTGTCTCTGCGTTGGACAGGCTGGCACTCCAGCGCTAAACCTAGCCAGCAGAGTCCTGGAAAAACCGAAACCCTAATACAGTTTGAGTTGCCCTACGGAGGTGGAACCAGTAATAGCGCGTAAAGCCTGAATGCCGGATATGAAGCATAAGGGAGAAAAGTCGTCTGGACTGGGTGAGAACTCGGGACTATAGTGACTAGTGAACCGGAGATAAATAGAGGCATGATCCGAACTAAAGATGGTCGCAGGAATGAAAGGTTAGATGGCCAGGTTATAAATATTTTCCTCAGCTGGGGTCTGGCTGTGACGACCAATCTCGAACGCGGTGGCCAAAAATTAAAAATGCAAAGTAACCCGCTATCAATCATGACGGAGGATAAGAAGTTAATGTGTATTGGCCTGAAGCCAGCAGTTGGAGGCCTGTCGGTGATAAATAGAGCGGGGACCCTGGTTAACAATAAGGGGTCCATGTGATAAGGTGATCGGGATCAGTCTGGGATCAAGACAGATATCGTTTTCGAAGGCATTAAACGCAAAATAAAGCAACTGCAAACGAGTTGGCAATCATTCCAGAGTAATAGAAGTTTTGCATTTGCCATGGTCAGCTTGCTCCACGCTGCCAACCTAATAATAATAATAATGGGTATATTTCTCGACATTCGATAGGCATGCGCAAGGCAAGATCAAATTTACGCGATGGCGCCGTGGAAGCCACAAAACAAAAATTTAGTCGTAAAGATGCAGTGCCTGTGCTCTCATGGACATGACCAGCAATAATATAGGC
>LUCM01007260.1:10328-27305 GCA_008360955.1 Fasciolopsis buskii | reverse complement strand
GGGTTGATCTGAGTTAGCATCTCAGTCTGAAAAACGAGTGGAAGAATAATTGATCCAAGTAGATCGGCTTCCACTCAGCTATTCTCCGCTGCCTTGTGGTCAGGTTCTTGTCAGAACCAAAGGCTTTTGTTGATAACCTTAATCGATCATATGCTGCACTTTTCTCTTGATCGTTTGTTTCCAGTCGAACGAATATGTCACGTTCTCGATCGTTGTGCGTCAATCGTACTTGTGGGGTTAGTTGATTTTGCCATCTAGTTTTTAAGTGACTCAATGCACGTCATTCTCCTCCACAACAGCGGCGCAACAGTACCTAACCCAGATCGAAATTTTGTCAGGTTAACTGATCATCCACCGAACTTTTAATATCAGCGGTTTGTTCCGCAGATAATCTAATGTTATTCTTTTTGTCCTCATTCACCCGTGTTTCATTGTGTTATCTAGTGCCTTAAATCGACTGCAGCCTTTTATGGATAGGGTCAGTGAGTCGATGGCTTTGAAGCAGCAGGCGGTGAAGTTTGATATATGTAAGTATGCGTACGGAGACACCATTATTATTTTTCATGCAAGCTTATGCTGTCAGCGCCGTGTTTGTCCGTAGCTTGGGTGATTTTTTTCTGAATTATCTTGTTTACTTGTTTTCTTTCCAGTTAGTTTCGCGGTCTGTACCCTGTCAGATGAATGAAGATACTTTGGCGAAAGTTTTCGGACCGATCATAGTGGGCTACTCGTGCCCGGAACCGCAGTTGATGCAAACGGTGAATGAGACACTAACTCAAAAAGCTGTAAGCAGACGATTTAGATTCTTTTCCGCTTGCGTACAACTCTTACTAAATTAGTTCTCCGCATTTTTAACCGATCCATACTTTTTAACCGTCACTAATCGTTTCCTTCGGTCCTCATCAGCAGTTCAGAATTACAAGCTTTTTTCGATGCTCTTTCAGATCGTGAAGCTTTTGTTCAACGTACCAGACCATATCTACTCGACCATTTTATCCACTCCACCCGTGCAAGTGAATTCCGAGGTACAGCAGGAACAGACAACGTATTTCAGTCCGATCTCTGCTCAGGTAGATCACGAGAGTACCAAAACTGGAAGAACAATGCATTTATGCCAAACAGCCCGACGACCAACCGATTCAGATGTATTATCCCGCAGGCAGTATTTGCCAAATTTTTTATCCCCGAATAAATAACTCGATGGGCTTGTGAAATGTGACTGACATAAAGTGTACATTTATTTCCAAACCTCGATGCAGTTTCGCTTTATTGAACGTTTTGATATACTTGAATACAACAAAATACGTTGAGTTGTTATTTGTTCACTTGTGATGTGCTTCCCGTCCGGAAGTTATTTCACCACACCGCAATGAAGTTGACAATCTGGAGATCTACCTCAAGTAGAGAAATAATAACAGGACAGATACTGAGTTAGAGAATGTTAGGATTTTCGGATACGGGTGCCATTATCACCAGGTGTTCGTCAATCGTTATAGTCCCCGTAGACGTTGGCTAGTTTCCAGCGACAGTCCACCGATTATGATAAAGCACTGTCATTCCTAGAGCATATGCTATTATACCTCGTTCGAAAAATACGTACTAGATTTTACTACTAAGTTCCCTGTGAAAAACGAACATCCTCGCGAAGCATAAAAAGGTCGTTCCGTTATTTCAGTTTCGTTTCGCGAGCACGGGTGTTCATTATGGTACACCAATACGAGAAATCAGAACTTCGGTTTCACTTCTAAAAGTAATAGCATTCGTTAAGTTTTACGTAAAATCATTATGGCTCGGCCGTAGAATCCCATAGGTTGCATCCATTCCGGGTGCACAACATACATGCAGATTGTCAGCTTTCTTGTATTCTAAGATTGATTGTATACCCTGTTTTTACTTTTATGAATGGCGTGCCCATTCGTCTGATATAAGGTACTCAACACAATAGTGCGAGGAAATGCACATTATCACAAGCTGGTTTTCATTCAAATATCGATAGCGTTTGGGCCCCCTTCATGCCTTTGTTGCTTAAGGGATTTTCCCATAATTATTTGACTTCATGTGGAACCCCTTGTATTTGGTTCTTCCTTCCTCGTCAGAAGACCTATCTGCAGATGGAAACTGTGCTGTCTTTGGCGGAAGCTCGGATCTTACTTTAACCATTGGTAATGTGGACGGTTCTCATTCAACTGAATACACCAAACGACCGAACACGGATGCTTATGGCGTGTTTAGCGTGTAGGTTAAAGTCCCTTGTCCCTTGAACCGAGTTGTACTTGAGCGATCCTTAACCATTACTCCAGCTCCGATGATTGACTGACGCTCCCTTCGTATATTCATTTCTTCTGAAACTATGAGGTCGCGGTCTTTGTTCAAACCGGTAAAAGCCGTCACTGCTTGACTGTCTTCCGGCAGGAATTTGATCCACTGACGAACCGCCTCTGGATAGTTAAATACACGAGGTTTACTTAATCACTTGAACTTGGAACAATTTGCCTTGGAAATCTTGAAGAAAACAGTCCCGTTGATTGTCCATAGAAAATAACATACCAACGGTTTTCTCAATCGGAACAAGTCAATTATAATAGTCCTTACTTGTAGCCGCAGTAGAAATTCGGACCGGCGTTCACGGTTAAAGGTGGTCTGTGTACACCACAATTGTTAATCCAGATACTTTTAGTTATACCGCTTCTTGATCAGCCACTCGGAAGTTTCCTTTCGGGTCAATTAAACCACCTAGCCCCAATGCTCAGAACACGCATTGTTTATTTTTGAGATTTTTGGCTAAAAAATGTGCTAAAGCTGGTTTGGGATAAAACAATTTTCAAGTCTCCGTAGTCATTCGGCTTCCGAATAAATAATTCTCAGCGGGTCAAAGTATCTACTTGCTTATAATTAAAATGAATATTTAAGTATCCCGAGGTCGACACACCGGCAGGTAGTCGATCTATCTCCATTAGCACTTTGGAAGTCTTCATATCTGGGATCGCCTACGCTAGTTTCAAATTTGACAGTTGGGTGCATCCACCCTTAACCATTCACTTTGACCATGATTTCAAGTGGCCACATTTCTTAGTTGTTTTCTGGTTGCTTTTGGTCACTAAATTTGGCTTCGCAGTGCTTTTCTAAATATCGCTAAAAACGAGACTACGCCTTGCTTCTGTGTGCAGATTTTCACGGAAGTGACAGGAACATTTTTGTACTGACACTGCATATCCTGTGGGAGGCAGAAACCGACCTGTCCCCTTGAAAGTCAGTGGGTAAGGAATCTTCAATAGACCTTAATGAACGAACTTGCTCGTATATGTACACTTTTGCAGCGAGCCTACCACGGTTCACCGAACCGGATGTTCGGTTCGGGTATCAACCAGAAACCGGAGTCATTTGGTGCTTGTTTGAATCGGCTAGAGAAGTGTCCCCTTCAGTGAATATCCATCAGAAATTGTTTTACTGGAGCAAAATCAGCAGCACTGAAGACAAGTCAATCAACGGAGGTTAGCAACGGCTGCGTCACATCGGGTGAATGGGCCCAAAGAAACCGGCATACTTCATTGCATCACGAAGCCTGTGCAAGCATCGTGTTCAGGTTAAAACAAATAAACTAATCGAATGATACAATAGCGGTGAAACGAGGATATAAGATAACTGGTGAACAGAAAATACGTTTTGCTCTACAAGGTTACCGAGACGCTTTGAAGCTGGAGCAAAACAAAAATCTCACCTCGACGTAAGCATGGACAAAAGCTAGCTTTGCTTGCTCGTAGCGCATGGGCTCGACTTAATCAGGGCTGTGTCATCATGCACAAGCTCAACGATACCCAATTAAATCTGAAAAACTTAAGAGATTAATGGTGTGGTCAGACCTCAAACACGATGAACTTAATTTTCGCTTGGTCAGACAAATGAGTTAGGGTGAACTGTATCCATCACGACCATTCACAAGCACATGAATGAAGATTCTCGGCAAAATCTGGGTGCAAACGGACGAGGTAAAATGAGTTGAGCCTGTACAAAATCCAGATGAGAACGCAAGCATTATTCGTGTGTTTGGTGTTTCTTACGGCATTCAGATCGTCCATTTCATCTCTAGGTCATCTTCGGTATGGACCGAATATCGAGTGAAGAACTGAATTGGTCTGGTTAGATACGTACGGTCGCAGTTTGATGGGTCCATAGGGTTAAAACATCGTTCCTAGCGACAAGATGGAAGACCAAATTCGTGAAGGCGGGTTCCGTTCATTGAACGCCCGGTTGCGTAGTCCGCAGAATGATGACATTTGAAGTAGCCGAAATGGCCTTACAGAATTTCGTTCAAGCATATCCTCATACCCCTACTAGGTGGTCGTCACAACAGCTTCTGATGACTACTTCTATTGCAAGGCATTTTGCATCGCCTAACCCTTCCTCTTTTTATATTTTATCACGGTATTGCATCCAAAGTTTTTTCGCGAGTAGTTTGCTGAGTTACTCAAACTGCAGCATGCTTTGTATGAAGGTACCACCTCCTTGGACGCAGTTGTATTCCACCTTCATGGTGTAAAGTCGCAAAAACGGATTATACTGGGCACAGAACAATCTGCAAGCTGTATTGGATACACATCATTATTTCAACCCGAAAGTAATCGCATGGTTCAATATGCAAAGTACGATTTTTAATAAACCACCCCTCTGGCTCTGTGAACGGTTCAGTATTTGTCATCATTCGACGATAAATGCGACCGTAAATACCCTCAACAAGATGGACTATTGACTCACTTCTCAAAGCCTGTCCGGTTATGGTTAGATGACCATTTTCCTGGACTGCGAATTGGAAAGGACGGGCTTGTCAAGCTGCCAGTGAGAGCTCTAGATCTTACTCCGTAAGACTTCTTGTGGTATCGACGGAAACGTATGGTCTACCATCCAGCAGCAGCTTAAGGAAAGCATTTAAATAGCTTCCAGACACACCAACATTGGATGAGAATACTCTTGTAAGCCTCATTAAAACAGTCTGCGATTGCTTGGACGTGAGAAGGAACATTCCACCGTGTTTTGAACTCGTGTAAACCATTTTCTTTTTTTACTACAGTAAAGCAACACTCCACGCTAGTAGGAAGTAGAAAAGTGTCGACGTCCATTGCAATTTAAGTCACATATCATCCTCGACTGGCTGTAACCAGTATGGATGCTGATTCATGGGTCCTGGCTGATCGATTCGTCCGGGCATACCTGACTAGTCAGTTAAACCACCCCAACCGTTAGCACCTGACTCTGGCCGATCGGCGCGACGCGTAGTCTAGTAAGATGGAGACAACAGCGGTTGAGCTTGCATCCCTTAAGGGGACGTTCCTCTAGTGTGTTGTGTCTATACTGCCCAGTAGACAGCCAATTCCCTGTTAGCTTCGTCCTTCTCATAGTGTCCTGTGGAATTCACCGCACATATCAGCTGTTCCAGATTTCTTAATATCACCGATCGTACATCGTCGTGCTAGTTCCCCTGTGGGCGGCTGTGCTACCCGGTCGCCCAGTCCACATTATTTCAAAACCGGGCGGGAATACCTCCTTAACGGTGAATTCCGTAACGTTGCACACTGAGCTGACCAGTGCGACCTTCAGATCCTGAACTCAGGCGATTAAAGCATTCTGGATAGATAGACGGGCCGATAGCAACACTTACCACTGAAGATTTTAAAATAAACTTCACTGATACTTGCTTCTATATAATCTAGACTGAACACCACCAACTAGTGTAAAGACGTTTTCGGCGATAATCGGTCGGGTGAGCCCATGTACTTGACTATTTGTCTTATTGAATAGCAGAGAAAGAAAGCCAATACTGCGGGATGTTAACATTTCGTGTTACTCCTTACACCCGCTTACGTGAAGCAGTCTGTGAATTATTTAACACCCAGTTATAAACTGTAGTGAACGGGCATAGAAGCCAAATTCGGCACAACATCAGTTGATGTCATGCCCATGGCAAGCGCAAAATCGGTGTTACTAGCTTTTGTGCAGAAAGAGCTGTGTTAAGCAATGGGATTAGCATTGCATCACTGAAGGCTAAAATCTTCCAGCCAGTGTTGTATAATAAGAGTTTAAGGCGCGGAATGGGATCAACTGTATGTTTGGTTGTAATCAAAGGTTTTGCCAATGATGACCCCGGTTCACAATCACGATAATCATTTACAATCTTCTGTGACACTGATTTGGCCACACATTTGGGAACATGTTCTGACAACCGTTATAAAAGTCTTCTGTCTTTTTCGCTGATTTAAATGTCACCACAACTGCAAGTGAACTGGCGCACGGTATAAGGCAGAATGTAACACCTGACTGGATCCACGTTGGTTTAGAATGACCCTCGGGTGGTTGGTAAGAGGCGACGTTTTGCGGCTCGGAATATGCGATTTATGAGTTTGTGACGCACTTTACTGACAACGTGGTCTCCCCTGAAGTCCAATCCTTATTAATGAAATAACAATGTGCACCATCTTCCAGGAAGGGGACCGCGGCAAACAGAAGGTTGTCAAGTGGGAAAGTTGACTGGCCCTGGGAGGATTCGAATCCAAGACCTTATCCGCATGGCCAACCGCCAGCTTTCTTCATCGCTTCATAGGTTAGATCACACTTCGGCCTTTATCGACCATGGATGCCAATGAATTTTGCTGGGTAGACACTACGAATGAGTGCCACGAAAAAACCTTCCAAGAGGGCTTCTGGCATTCGTATGCAGTTGGTGTAAAACTTGCGAAATTTAAGAACTGATCATCTATCTAGCTTTTCTGTGGATGGAGCGTTTTATGGTTCATTCGATCGCTTCATAAGTTTGATATCTAAAAAATTAGAGCAATCCGTGGCCTCTTCACAAGAAACTGAAAAATTGGAGTAAGCGGAATTCACAAGCATCAAAAAGTTGACAAAATTTGTGGGGTCGGCAAAAATAATATAAGCAGTTTGGAAATACAATCAACTAACCTCGTCCAACGTAGACGAAAACATATCTGGTGGTGTTGGACCTAGTGGATTTACCATTTCACACCGTCAATCTATCTGTATGCGGTGCCCTCGAAATCAAATCGAATGTTAACAGACATTGTAAGCTCTCATGAATAGTCAGCGGGAACGATTAGATGACGAGATAAAATCGCGTAAAAAACCAACTGCTTCATGAAGAAGCGCATTCGTAAAAAGAGAATCCACACGAAAGGAAAGCATTTTGTGGGGAGCCAAACAATTTTCTAGCACGCTTGCAAGTTCGACAGTCTTATACAATGCGGCGTTAGGACTTTGCGAATGGCATCGAAAATGTCCACTAACTAGCGAACCAGTTTGTGGTACAGCATTCAGCAAGCACAGTATCGGTCTTAACGGAAAATCAGGTCTATCGATTTTCGTTAATCCTCTCATGTAAGCTATTTCGGTTTCTATTTGGCTTGGGATATCTGTACTGGGCTTCGGAGATGTAACCAAAAACAACAAAATCTGTAACATAAGGAAGATTGAGCATTCTATGAGCTGGTTGTTGCCTAGTGTTCCGTCTATCTTGTACTTTTCCTTCCCCATCAGTAACTGATTCATTTTCGACTTATAAACATCTTTGGTCATTACAATTACACCAGCCTTCGTCAGATTTGACAAAGTTCACCTCGGTCACTTGCTTTATGGACTAACAGTTCTGAAATCGCACTGACGCGGGCAAGTATGAGTGCGAGCTATCCATTGGGTTTGCTAGTAAGCTTCCTTCGTTGTCAGATGAATTCGGTGAGGTTTTCCAGCCGATCCTACAGGTTTTTCAATTTGCATTTGCTTGCAATTGATCCATTTTCGGTAGCATCTTGAAGTTCCAAACTAGAAAAAAAGAATCAAGCTCAAGTTGACTGCATGAAATCGAAATTAGGTTGTGTATTTGTTCCGCCCGAGGCCTCGGTATGATATGCGACTGGCGTAGTGAGCGTCCCAATCTTCCTTTTTCCTGTTTATTCCCATCTTCTCTTTTGATAGTGCCATCGCGAGACGTCCAGAATGTTCTCCAATAAGCAATTTTTAATCGCACCAAACAGTTCCTGCCTTTCAACTCGGATACAATACGTAATCTACTAATTTCAAGTCTTAGGTTCCGAAAGCAAGCAATGCTTAAAATTGCGTGGACTGGTGTATGCACAAACAGTATCATCCACATCTTGAACCCATTCTTGGTGCACAGAGATAACATCAAAAATAGAGGTTTTAATAGTAAAAAAAACAAAACACTGCCAACTTCTATTAATTATTTTATAAATAGATATAATGTACGTAAAAAAATGATGAGCTGCACAGCGAACAACACAGTCAGAACTAAAACAACATCGCTGTAGACAAGGTGGGGAAGCCCGATGGCACATGTTAAGAAGACATTGACTGGAAAGGGAAAAGAGATCAATATAAAAAAACTACAAGTAAAACGGCAGGATGAGGAGGAAAAGTCTGGTCGGATTAGGTCGACAGATGGAAAAAACAGAAGTCTCATGCGTCCGTTACGGTGCGGTCCGAAGATAAAAGTCTAGGCAGAAATCGTTTGCGAGACATGCCCAAACCGGCTACTCGTCCGGAAATTCGGCCTAGGTTTGTTGGCGTTTCTTTAGGACATACTTCTTCATCCCATCGGGCAGACGAAGGGCTGAAATAATTCTCATCCTGCTCCACTTCAGAACAGGAATTCGAAGGGGGCTTGGATAAAATAGCAGAGTAGATTTGGTCCGGCACACTGAACAACAGTTTAACAACCTATAGATCAATGAACACAACGAACATTAGGTCAATTTCAGGACCCCTTTTTACCACGTAATAGTTGTTTGAACGCCGTTTGTCAATCGCTTGCCTTCTGGTGGGAACTAAAACTACACACTAACTTGAATCTCTAAGAGCGGTCACCAAGGGTCAAAACGTGAACAACCATGTCCAACAATATCGAGAATGGGTTTCAAAGCAGAGCCAACTGATCCCGAGCAATGATATCAGCTAAAACCTCATTCCCCGAGAATCATAAATCTCAGCAAAAGGTTCCAAATGAAACCAGATTAGTGCTCGGGCAAACAAGAACATATGCGACGAGTTGGACAATTTTTAACCAGAACACATCAATGGATTACGATCCTCGAAACCGACACGGGCAAAAATGCACGACAACAAATTTGCTCCTGAGGATGTGACGAGCAAGAATTTCATCTACCAAACGACGGCGTCAGCGTCGAAGATCCAGCCAGATAGTGCATCTGCAAACAAAACTACCAGGTGGACCAACCATGCGGCTGAGCTCCACAACGCGAATAGTAGTAACTATAAGAAAGTCCTAAGCTGGTCATACAATAAGCAAAATATCCACACGCTGAAGAACAATTGAGTCAAAAGTTGGTTTTTAGTGAAATGCAACCAATTTATTACCAGACAGTAGGATTGAGAGATCTCGATCAGTGTTAGGCAAAGCGTTTTCTAAATTCCGATGCGTCAATCGGATAGTCCAGCAAAACCGCGACAAACAAGTCTTTCAAAATCCCACCAGAAAATAACATTGATCCAGTAAAAAATCACGCCTAACACAAATTGCAGTATCATGTCAACAATAGCTCGATTGACATTTGACGGTCGGGTCAAAGATGTTCATCCGGATAAAATGGTGACAGTTGCGTAACTAGATGACTGGACAAAAATCACACGACGGTAGAAAAATTAAGGCATGATGAAAAAAATCCGACAATGGATGACCCTGTAGACACTATGTAATTACATAACACCAAGCTTCCTGAAGAAAATGTAGTTAGCACAGGATGTGAAGAAATAAAGCGCCTAAATTCCAGTCAGTCAGTACACTATACGGTGTGGCATTAATCTTGAGGCTGAGCTGCGAGAGAGTAACGAATAATTCAAAAATGTAGTAGATAGATTCACGCTGTAGAAAATGTCAAAAGCAGTTACTGCACGGTGGGAGTCTATTGGGCTGTTAGTTGATAACTAGTTCAATATTTCACCTGGAAAAAAGGTAGTGAATGGAAACCATGTGGCCAATTAGGTTGGATTTTGTTAAAACCCATGACAAGCAATAACTGACTTGAAATCGCCCGACTTTTTACTCAAACAGGGAGGTACTCGTCAGGGCCATGTTCATCTCGCACAGAACTTAGACAAAGAGAACCCAACCCCAACTCCCAACTGGGAAAAATGAGACATTTCGCAGTTCATAAACTGGGGGGAAGAAATGGAACTGTTTTCACAACCACCAACCCTTCAATGACGTACAATGGCTAAATAATCTAAGTTAAACACTGAACAATCAAGAATAATCAAATACGATTCGTGACAGTACAAGGTAGAAGTACAAGTAAATAGGAGAGATTTAAAATGCAAGAAAGCTACTGATTACGAAAATGAGTCATGCCGTCTCTTCTCTCCAAACGCTAGTTGGAGAAACCATACGGACTTCAACTCAGAAATTTAACTGAACACACACGAAGCATGCCAACGGTTAATGTTTTGATATCACTTTCCCCAGGCAATGGACTAACCACCTCCGACACCTTGGCTACCGACGTCTCCATTACAGAAAACTGTACAGCCAGACAACTTGATGTTCCTCTACAAATTCATGATGGACGAGGTGATGGAAGATGCTTAAGAAGATCTGGATGTAGGAGTCGAACTGGGAAATGGAGGGAGGCTATGTGACTTAGACTACGCAGATGACGTTGTGTGCCTGTTCGAGTCTGCGGAACATGCATAACGGGCACTAAATAGACTCTCGAGGTTGGCTGCTCGGTTTGGCATGTGCTTTGCACCCTCAAAGTGCAGTGCTGTTGTAGGACTGGACGACAGCAGTACCAAACTTGGTGCTGAGCGAAAAGAAAGTAATGATTGTAGACCGTTTCACATACCTTGGTAGGTGCGTGTCGAACAATGGTGGCTCGGCAGTAGAAGTCAACACGCTTATATCGAAGGCTCGAGTGGCTTACAATGGATTGAGGCACTTGTGGCGTTGGTCTGATATTTCACTGAAGTTGAAAGGTCGCGTGTACTGTGCCGAAGTGCACTCAGTTCTGTTGTACGGTTGTGAGACATGGAGTATGCGTGTGGGAGATGTTCGTCAGTTGGAAGTTTTCAACCACCGATGTCTAGGTAGTATGACTAGGATTGGGTGGAATGACCGGGTGAGTGATGCAGAGGTCAGGGCTCTAATACTAGGTGTCGGCTCTCAGAATACCTTATCTCAACGTGTGAAATTTAGTAGGTTACGCTGGTCGGGTCACGTGCTGCATATAGCGAACACTCGTCTACCATACCGGGCCCTATTTTGTGTTCCTCCCAAGGAATGGGAAAAGTCGTGAAGGTCAGCAGATGAAGTGGCAACATGGGATGAGAAAATGCACAGCGAACTTAGATAAAGTAGGTGTCTCACTTCTTCGTGGTCGGGGTCCGAAAGGCCCGTCAACTAGCTGGTTGGAGACACTGAAGGATAAGGCAGTGAACTGTGAACAGTGGGGATCGTGTTGTCATTTTCGATCGAATCAGAATGACTGAAAACACGTGCTTTTGTACAGTTAGACTGTGTTCCGTGTGTTTGCTCTAGTGGCATCTTATTTTGTCTTGCCTTTGTGTCCAATCCCTGTTCGCTTTAATTATTTACTCTTTTTATAGAAGTAACCTTGGGAAAAATGCAGTGGTCAGTGAGGTTTGCCTTGTTGTTCAACACTGAACGACGATGATGATGATAATGGCAGGGGCTCTGTGGGAACGAATCGTCTTCGTCCAAAAGCCGAACTCTTGAGCGCGAGCTTGATCGACAATCGGACATTATACCGAGGCCACTGATGTCTTTAAATGTTAAAAGTCAATCGGGCTTTCTATGCACGCGACGATACTGTGGTTGGTGTGCGAACATTTGGTGAAACGACCGAAAGTAACCAACACTTTCAATACGAGACCAACGTTTGGACTTGAACAATAACAGTCCTACAGCGGATTTCGCACTTCGAAGGTGCAAGACGCAATCAAAGCATAACTACGTTGTCCTTGAGGTGATGGAGAAGTACTTGCAGCTTACTTGGGTCTTTATTTAGAAGCATAATGTCAATTGTACATCTTAAGTCTGACAACTTTTGTCTGAAAACATATTGGCACCGCTGTTCTCGTATGACGATAAGGCTATTTCATTGATCACAATGAGAGGGAAATCCTGGTAGACATCACTCCTCATAGTGATCTCGGGTGATTGAATGGGATCGCACGATCGACGGAATCAAATGGCACTTTCAGATCAAGAACAGTGGACCAGTTCCAGCGTTCTATAATCTGTCACAGAGTGCAGATCTGGCCAACGTGGCCACGTTCGGATGGGGAATGGGCTTGATTCTCACGCCCACAGTTTTCGACAACATTGGGTAACTGGCGGAGAGTAGTGGATGCAAGACTGTTACAACGGTCACTTTTCAAGGAACCTAGGCCATGAAATAGGCCAGTACATAGAACAAAAGCTTCCAGACACTATCGTTGCGTCTAACTCCGAAAGTGCGACACTAAGACCGTTTCTTTGTTCACATCAGCACCGTAAAGGATCTGAAAAGTACGTCTAAAACCACTTCAGGTTCGGAATCCAGATACACACTGGAAAACTACAGGTAAAGCATACGCTACCAGCTTGTTGAGTGTCATGCTTGAAGAGTTGGATAAAGTAATAAAGAATCATGGGGAACAAGCAAGCGCTTTATCCACATGTACTTCCTCTTACACGAACTGTTTGTCAACAAAACCCGATTACTGATGACGCACGCCCAGGTTCAGTACCGTCAAATAGTACATTTCTTGAACTGACTGATTCCAAGGAGAACTCCGATTTCCTGTCCAAAGCCAACCTGCGGAGGCATGATTATAATAGCCAGGAAGTTTTCATTGCCGCATACTTTTAACTAGCCCATATGAAATAAATCCTTTATCTTGCAATGTCTACCAAGTAACCTTAAAAACAACGGTGATTACTCTGTTTGACTGATTACCCATTCGGACTACAGTTGACTTTGTGCAACCATTAACCTTGCACCAACGTGTTCTGGCTTTGGTTGCGATTTCACAGTGCCAACTACTCAGAGAAAACAAAACGGGATACTGTGAAATAAGTTGAACAATTTCTGAAAAGAGAAAAGATCCCGGATGCAGGATCGGCTTTGACAGCGTTATCACCTATTGCCTGCAATCGTCAGTTGGGGGGGGTCTCGTGCACCCGAAACCGGTAGTCTACCTGAATCTGCGGCAGCCAGCCCACTAGTTACATTTTCCGCAGGTGCCCAAAACTTTTGAATGCCAACCAAGCCCTCTGTCTGTATGGGCAAAAACACTTCATTTAATACCTGACTAATAAGTGGGATGCAACTATCCAACTAACCAAATCTATCTGCTTCACCAAATTGGTCCCCCTTCCCAAGAAATACATTCGGATGCGAGCGAATCCAGTCCTGCAACATAATTTTCCACTTCGGAAGTAAAATGCATCCTAAAAATACCTATACTATCGTTTGGACGACCGAGGAAAACTTGCAACTTACTTCAATCTGCATTCAGCAGCACAACGTATTCTGCACATTCTAAGTCAGACAGTTCACTTTTTGAGCAAACATTATATGAGGATGGTGTGGTTTATATAATCATTTCAGTGACAGTTGAAAACAAGATGTGAGAGAGGGCGACCTTAATGAACACCATTTCCGTGGTGAACTCGGACTAGTGATCGGTGCAAGCTCGAATACAGAGATTGGACAAAAGTAATAAATTTCTCTGGAATGTCCTCCAATGAGAGACAGCACCAGAAGCTCCACGATCGACTGAGTCGAACACAGCTTTCAGACCGAGAAAGATAGAAATTGTGGAATTACAGAACGTGTATATGTGCTAAGAGTTGTCGCAAATTGAACATTTGGTCAATATAGCGCCGGCCGGTACGGAAACCCGCTTGATTTTCACTCATACGACTTCCGCTAGCATTGGATAGGCGGTGGAGGATGATGACCAAGAGTAACTTGGATGCGATGTTTGCCAAACTAATTCCTTTGTGGTTTTCACATGGGAATCTATCACCTTTCTTGTGAATCGGCACATCACCGATTAACGTCAATTCCTTGGAAATTTGTTCTCTGTCCACATTAAACCCGAGAGTTTTGTTAATCCTGATGTTAACACTCCATCCGCATCCTTGAAGAAGAGTGGATACAGTCCATCTGGTCCAATAGCCTTATACCTTTTCAGAAAAAACGATATCCCTGATCACCTCTAGTTCGAATGGGGGGCGGTGTTTATCCGTCTTGATTAACTTACAGGTATAAGCAGAAGGCTCACTACGGCGGTGGGCAACTAACTGCTAAAGTGTTCTGTTCAACAAGTAAACGGACGGTAGTGAGAGTGAATCAATGAGATGTCGGATTCATTAATCATCTCAGTTATGCTTGGTTTCCGTTGGCCAGTGTACATAATCAGTCAACAACGAGTGCGACTACTGCTGATGGCTGAAGCTTTTTCCGTTTATCAATACTTCCCCATCTACTATTGCTCGCCGTCATTTCTCAGGTTCTTCGTCAGTTGACCCCTCAGAGATTTAGGCTTCTCACTGTATCCAGCATCCGCAGGAGAAGAAGATACATTCTCATGCCGTACATAACTTCATTAATAGGTCACTCATCTTCAGTCTCATTTTTATTCAAATACCTATCGAGGGCTGTGATCGACCGTATCAGTGACAATGTCTTCCGGGGGAATTCAGTACCGCGTAGTCTCTCGGTAGCATAAGTTTGTGTCTGCTCCCGACAGCTGATCCTTTCCTTCGCTCCCGACACTCCTGCAAACTAGCTAAGATTTAACGTACAAGCGCTGATGCGCATGGGGTAGCGTAATTAGCTCGTACGCTGCTTGTTTTATTAAAGAAACATTCAAGGGTCCAGGTCTAACATGTAACTGATTGAAGAACTGTCTAAAAATAAATTAACCGCGGTAGGTTAAGCGCCGGCACTATAATACCTCCAACGTCAAAATTGTTTTTCGCAAATACGTACTCACACACAACAAATCACATGGCGCGACAGTTTTTTTGACCCACTTCGCAAATTATTCTTGTGGGAAACTGTAAACAATAAACGTTCAGGTAAACATTCTATTTTCATTTAGGCGAACGCACCCGCAAATTAGAATCCAGATCCAACCGTAGATTAACTTCAATCAAAAACTGCACCTCAACTTAAAAGAAGCCAAACTAGTACGGTGATTTTAAGAAATTTGAATACCACAGTACGTCAGCCACCCGCAAAACGAGATGCTTTCAGATGCCCATTCAGTCTCCATTGCCATCGGTTAAATACGGCGAACGGTCGTTAGTTTTGTGTTCAGACCACCGCTTATTTTTTGGCGATTAGAATTTCAGATGTTTGAATCATCAGTACATCAAACGATGTATGCCCCTCCGACGGATACGCATTAACCGCATCGTTGCAAGTAATGGGGTTATTCATAACAGTGCCAGAACTTCCCACTCATTCTGTCTATGCATTAGATCTTACTAAGTTGTTTGTGATTCGGCAGCCGTTTCAAACTAACGATGCAGCGACCACTATAGATTGCGACAAACTGTCTGATCCGAATTGTACTTTGACTTACATACGCATTATCTGGAAATCTAATGGAATCGTGATCTGATTTGCTGTGTCAGGACATTTGGATTTCTGTAGAGTAGGTTAGGCTTCTCAAAAGACGGCAGTCCACTCCAGGTATTGGCTAGGATAAGGAAGTACGTCCACAACGGGACGCAAAGTCAACCATAGTCTACATACTATTCTCGAGTTGTGAAAGTCCCAAAATTGCACTCGAGACAGAACGGGCTGCTACCATCCGGAAGCCCTGCGAGTTGAACCATAACATCCGAGCCACTGGGAGGAGAGCATCATCTGTGGACGAAACAATCCGATAAGTTGACGGCCCGCCTATTCAAAATCAACAACGGTGACTAGTATGCTGCGCCTTCAGCGTCAACTCCCACAGCCATTGGGACATAAGTCTGGCGGTCTTCCTCCACGGATTCACCCACATAGGTAGAGATGTAGGCGGGAATACAAACAACAGGACGTCATAAAGCATTCACCTCCTAAAAATTGTAGAAAGTAACTTGTTAGAGAACTGCAAAACGTCTTCTCAAAATGCTGGCACTATGTGCAGGTGCACTATTCTAAGGGCTGATTGATTGCTCTTCATCTTCAGGAAGAGTTCGCGTGAGGACTGATTCAAACACACCTGCATAGTCATTCGAAGGAAACGCTGGAACTATTAGCATCCTTCCTTCTACCCACGTTTTACAATAGGCTCCCAGATCCTGCTGAGCTTCGTGCCGGCTGTGAACGCGTCATGCACACTCACAGTTGTTCGGCCACCGTTATGCTCTCCAGACCAACGAGCTTCATTCCCAAACAAGCTTAGGAACTTCGGATTAGCTTTCGTCACTCTCCAACGTCCTCAGCCGGATGCAACAAAGTTGCTTACTATCACCGCCTCTTTTCAACTTAGATAGAATACTTTTTATCTGGTTTAGCAGATGGTGGGCCTGAACTCCCTCTCAAAAATAAGTTTCGGATTAAATTACGATTGACAATGCAAATGCAAATCAAAAGACGTAGGACTGCTTCAGGATCAAGGTATCTAGCTACCGGTTGGCCTTTGTAATTTTGAAACTGGCCCCACAATGACAAGAGCCTGGAGCATGCACTCACTTCTGCATTCAGCCATTAGAAATAATAGAATAACCTCAAGATCATCATTATATTCACCGTGGTTAAACGTCAAACAAGCCAGACCTCAATGACCACTGCATTTTTCCCAAGGTTACTTCTATAAAAAGAGTAAATAATTAAAGCGAACAGGGATTGGACACAAAGGCAAGACAAAATAAGATGCCACTAGAGCAAACACACGGAACACAGTCTAACTGTACAAAAGCACGTGTTTTCA
>LUCM01007259.1:45823-73287 GCA_008360955.1 Fasciolopsis buskii | reverse complement strand
TCATGGGGAATAATGGACGGGTACTGCTAGGGAGTCCAGCCGCTAAGCAGAAGAACGATTGGGGTTCTCAACCAAAGCCTTTGGTAGTAGTCGTAGTAGTAGTAGTAGTCGTAGTAGTAGTCGTAGTAGTAGTCGTAGTCGTAGTAGTAGTAGTCGTCGTCGTAGTAGTAGTAGTCGTAGTAGTAGTCGTAGTAGTAGTAGTAGTAGTCGTAGTCGTATTAGTAGTCGTAGTAGTGGTAGTAGTAGTCAGTAGTAGCAGTCGTAGATATTGGTTCGATTGGTTGTAGTCATTGTATTTAGTAGTTGGAGTATCAGTAGGAATTATGGTTATTAGTAGAAGGAGTAGTAGGAGTAGTGGTATGTGTAGTAGTTAGTATTAGGAGTAGTAGTTAGCAGTAGGATTAGAAGTACTCGTAGTGGTTAGTAGTAGGGTAGTGGTTAGTAGCCGGAATAGCAGTTAGCAGTATGAGTGGTGGTAGGAGAAGTAGTAGTAAAAGTAGTAGGACTAATAGTTTGTTGTAGGTGTTGTAGTGGGAAAGGTAGTTAGTAGTAGGAGTAGTAGTATCAGTATTAGTTTGCAGTAGTGCTAGGAATAGGAGTGGTAGTTAGTAGTAGGGGTAGTAATTAGTAATAGGCGTAGTACTTAGTAGTACGATTATTAGTTGCTAATATAGTAGTACTTAGTTGTGGGAGTGGTAGTTAGTGATGGTAGTAGTTGTCAGTATTGGGAGTAGCAGTTAGTAGTAGGTATGCTAGTTAGCAGTAGGAGTAGTTGTTAACAGTAGGAGTATAAGTGGGAGTAGTAGTTACCTGTTTGTAGTAAGAGTAGTAGTTGTAGTTAGCATTAGGAGTAATAGTGGGATTCGTAGTGGAAGTAGTAGTTGTAGTAGTTACTAGTAGGATTATCAGCAGTAGTAGTTAGTAGTAGGATTAGCAGGAGTAGTAGTTAGTAGTAGGAGCAGTTGTGGGAGTAGTAGTAGGATTGGTGGTTTGTAGTTAGAGTAGTAGCAAGAGTTGTATTGGTAGTGGTAGTTAGTAGTAGGATTAGTAGTAGCAGTAGTGGTTAGTAGTGGGATTAGTAGTTAGTAGTAAGAGTAGTAGTTTCAGTAGTAGTTTCCTGTGGTTGTAGGGGTTGGAAAGGTAGTTATTAGTAGCGGTAGTAGTTAGTAATAGGTGTAGTAGTTAGTGGTAGGATTAGTAGTCAGTATTAGGAGTAGTAATTAGTAGCAGGAGTGGTAGTTAGTGGTAGTAGTAGTAGTTAGTAGTAGGAGCAGTGGTGGGAGTAGTAGTAGGAGTAGTAGTTAGTAGTAGGGGTCTTAGTAGTATTTAGTATTAGGAGTAATAGTGGGAGTGATAGTGGGATTAATAGTAGTAGAAGTTAGTAGTATTATTTCAGGAGTAGTAGTTTGTAGTAGGATTAGCAGTAGTAGTAGTAAGAGTTGTACTAGTAGTAGTAGTTGGTAGTAGGATTAGTAGTAACAGTAGTTGGTAGTAGGGTTAGTAGTAGCAGTAGTAGTTAGTAGTAGGATTAGTAGTAGGAGTAATGGCTAGTAGCAGGAGTACCAGTATGAGTAGTGGTTGGAGCAGTAGGTATTAGTGGCAGCAGTAGTATCCTTAGTAGTTTGCAGTAGTTGTATGATTAGGAGTGGCAGTTAGTGGTAGGGGAGGTACTTAGTAATAGGAGTAGTAGTTAGTGGTAGGAGTAGGAGTAGTTAGTGGTAGGATTAGTAGCCAGTATTAGTAGTAGTTAGTAGCAGGAGTAGCAGTTGGTGGTAGGGGTAGTGGTTAGTAGTAGGAGTATGTTTACGAGTGGTAGTTAGCTTTTAGTATCAAGTGTAGTAATTAGCAGTAGGTGACGTAGTAGGGGTGGAAGTAGGAGTAATCGTAGGAATAGTGATAGTAGTAGTAGTAGTAGTGGTTAGTAGTAGGATTTGTAGGAATAGTAGTTGGTTGTGGCAATAGTAGTTAGTAGTACGAGTGGCAGTTAGTGATAGGAGTAGTAGTCAATAGTAGGAGTAGTAGTTCGTTGTAGGAGTGGTATTTTGTAGTACGAATAGTGGTTAGTTGTAGGGGTATTAGTAGGAGTAGCAGCCAGTTGTTAGTAGTAGGAGTAGTAGTTAGTAGTAGGAATAGTATTAGTAGTAGTAGGAGAAGTGGTTTGTAATAGGATTAGTAGTTAGTGGTTGGTGTAGCAGTAGGATTAGTAGTGGTTGTAGTAGTAGGAGGATTGGCAGTGGTAGTAGTAGCAGTGGTAGTTGTAGTTGGAGGAGTAGTGGTAGGAGTTGGAGTGGGACTAGTCATTAGTATTATTCGTGGTATCGAGAGTTTTAGTATGAGTAGTAGTGGGAGTAGTGGTAGGAATAGTATTAGGAGTATTTTATTAGTAGTTGGTAGCTGGAAATAGTAGGAGTATCAATTAGTAGTAGGAGTGGTAGTTGCTAGTAGAAGCAGTAGTTACTAGTAGGGGTAGTAGTAGGAATAATAGTTAGTGGTTGGAATATTAGTAGGATTAGTAGTGGTTGTTGTAGGAAACGTAGTGGTAGTAGTAGTAGGACGAGCAGTAGTTGTAGTAGGAGTAGTCGTAGGAGGATTTGTAATGAGAGTTGTAGTTGTAGTTGTGGGAGTAGTAGTAATTATCAAGAGTAGTAGTAGGTGTAGTAATTAGTAGTAGGAGTGGTAGCAAGAGTAGTAGTGAGAGTAGTCGTGGTAGTAACAGTTGGAGTGTTAGTAGGAGTGGTAGTTAGTAGCCGGAGTTTCAATTATTAGTAAGGGTTGTAGTTCGTAGTAGGACTAGTAGTTTGTAGTTGGATCAGGTGTTATTAGTAGTATTTGTAGTAGTATAATAGTAGTCTTTAGTAGTAGGAGTAGTAGTTAGTCGTAGTAGTTGTTGGTGGTTCAAGTAATGCTTGGAGTCGCAGTGGGAATAGTAGTTGGTAGTAGGTGTAGTTGTGGGAGTGGTAGTTAGTAGTACGAGTAGTAGGAATAGTAGTGTGAGTATTAGGTCGTATTAGGAGTATTAGTTGGTTGTACGAGTGGTAGGTAATAGTAGGAGAATTAGTCTGAGTTGTAGCTACTAGTAGGAGAAGTAGTAGGGGTATTGGTTAGTAGTGGGAGTAGTAGTTGGTAGTATTGGTAGTACTTAGTAGTAGGAGTATTAGTAGGAGTAGTCGTAGTAGAATTTATAGGACTAATATTTAATTGGAGTTGTAGTGGGAGTAGCAGTTAGTATTAGAAGTACTAGTTAGTAGTAGTAGTAGTTAGTAGTATGAGTGGTAGTTAGCAGTAGGAGTAGTGGTTGGTAGTAGGAGTACTAGTCGGCAGTAGGATTAGTAGTTGGCAGTAAGAGTAGTAGTTAGTAGAAGGAGTAGTAGTTGGTAATTGGAGTAACGCTTGGAGTAGCAGTGGGAATAGTAGTTAGTAATTGGAGTAGTAGCAGGAGTATTAGTTAGTAGCAGGATTAGTTTTGGGAATAGTGGTTAGTAGTAGGAGTTTTTTTAATAGTAGTAGTAGGTCTAGTGGTAGGAGTTGTATAAGGAGTAGTAGTAAGAGTTGTAGTAATGGTGGTAGTAGGAATAGCAGTAGGAGTAGTAGTTAGTAGTAACAGTTGTAGTTATTTGTAGGAGTAGCGATAGGAATAGTAGTTGGCAGTTATTAATAGAAGTCGTAGTTAGTAGTAGGATTCCCAGTTGGAGTAATTGTAGGTGTAGTAATAGGAGTAGTAGTTAGTGATAGGAGTCATCGTAATGGTGGTAGTAGGAGTAGCAGTTAGTATTAGGGTTAATAGTTGGTAGTAGAAGTAGTGCTTGGTAGTAGGAGTTGTAGTTAATAGTATCAATTGTAGTTGGTAGTATTGGTAGTATTTAGTCATAGGAGTAGTAGTTAGTTGTATGAGTAGTAATTAGTAATGGAAGTAGTAGTATTAGTAGTAGTTAGTATTATGAGTAATAGGAGTAGTATTTGGTAGTGGGAATAGTAGACAGTAGTGGGTGTCGTAGTTAGTAGTAAGGGTAGTAGTATCAGTAGTAGTGGTATGAGTAGTAGTAATAGGAGGATTAGCAGTATTAGGAATAGTAGTTGGTAGTGGAAGTAGTAAGTGCAATAGTTGGTAGTAGGAGTAGTAGTTATTGGTGGAAGCTGTGGTTAGTATTAGGGTATTAGTTAGTAGTAGGAGTGGTAGTTATTGGTAGGAGTAGTAGTTATTATTGGGAGTAGTAGTTAGTTGTTGGAATAGTATTTCGTTGTTGGAGTATTAGTAGGAGTAGTAGTTAGCTGTTAGTGGTAGGAGTAGTAGTTAGTGGTAGGAGTATTAGTTAGTAGTAGGAATGGTCGTTAATTGTAGTAGTAGTAGTAGTAGTTTGCAGCAGTAGTAGTTATTAGCAGTATGAGTAGTATTTAGTAGTAGGGGTAATAGTAGGGTTATGATTTAGTATTTAGAGTAGTTGTTGGTAGTAGAAGTACTAGCTATTATTAGGAGTAGTAGTCAGTATTTGCAGATAGTTGTAGTTTTAGTAGTTAGTTATATGAGTATTAGTTAGCCGTGGGAGTAGTATTTGGTGATAGGAGTAGTAGTTAGTAGTGGGTGTAGTAGTTAGTGGTAGGAGTGTTAGTTAGTAGTAGGAGTAGTATTTTGTAGTATGAGTAGTAGTTTGTAGTAGGAGTGGTGGCAGGAATAGTCGTAGGAGTAATAGTTAGTGGTATGAGTATGTTTTTAGTAGAAGTAGTAGTATGAGTAGTAGTTTGTGGTAGGAGTAGTAATGGGAATAGTAGTAGGATTAGTGGTTTGTGGTAGTAGTAGTGAGGAGTGGCAGTAGTAGTTATTAGTAGGGGTAGTAGTTAGTAATAGGCGTATTGGTTAGTAGTTGGATTAGTGTTTATTAGTAGGAGTAGTCGTTAGTGATAGGAGTAGTAGTTAGTAATGGGCGTAGTAGTTGGTAGTAGGAGTAGTAGTTAGTAGTAGGGTTAGTAGTGGGAGTAGTGGTTGGTAGTTGTAGAGTAGTTGTTGGAGTGAGTATTAGTATTAGCGGTTTTAGTAGCATGAGTATTAGAATAGTAATATTGATTAGTATTAGTAGGTGTAGTAGTTGTACGAGTTGTATTAGTTTCAGTAGTAAATAGTAGTAGTGGCTTTTTTGGTAATGGTTTTGTTAGTACTCTTACTGGTATTAGTTGTAATAGTTGCATTTGTTATACTAGTGGTTTTAGTTGTAGTATTACTAGTATTTGTATAATTTCTGGTTGTGGTATTATTTATTTTACTAGTACTAATGGTGGTAGTATTGGTACTATTAGTTTCAATCGTTGCCGTAGCATTAGTTTTAGTATTAGTAGTACTCTTGGTTGCGGTAGTAGTAGTAGTAGTAGTAGTAGTGGTGATGATGATAGTAATAGTAGTCGTGGTAGCACTAGTAGTAGTGGCAGTAATAGTGTTAGTAATACTTGTAGCATTAGTGTTCGTAGTCCTAGTGGTAGTCGTATTCGTAGTAGTTTTTCTTGACGTGGAAGCTGGCTTCGGTTCAAAATGCTCGACAGTGCTGTTCAGTGCTCTTCACTGAGGTGTACGGGAAAAGTTCTGAATCAGTTCCCAGCATTGCACTGGCATACCTATGGTCTCGTGCAGCTATGGAACTATGCGCAATCAGTAACCTATCAAGCGGCTTCGAAACGACCGGTGGTGTTGGATAAGGGGGTTTTAAATTTCCGTTATTCTTTAACTTAGTCTTGGATGGGCTAATGAATGGTGTTTTAGGAGGTCTTCAGGATGTTTGCGTCTAACTGGATAGTAAGGAAAGCTGTGATTTAGATTTCACAGACGGCCTTGTGAGCGTTCGAATCTGCGGATCATTTCTGACATGCACTAGAGAGAGTCACGAGAGCTGTAGCTTTGTTCGGAACATACTTTTCATGTACAAAATGTAAATTGCTGTTCCGAGACTGGACGACAATAACCCCAAACCTCATACTAGGTGAAGAGTTGAAACGGCCAGTTTTGGATACCAAGAGGGGTTTTTAATCCGGACTTCTGATGCCTAAGAATTAAAATGCCAGGAAAGTGACTGAGAAAAACTAAACTCACTTGTGAATGGATTACCCGTCGATCCAAGATTATATTACAGCGCTAAAACGAATGTCGCAAGCCATGCCTGAAAATTAATACCAGTTCTTTCCCAAGGATCAGACATATGACACTGGAATCCGCATGGACTGTTCGGTTGTTTTGAGATTATTTAGGAACAAATTGTTCCGACACTACAGAAAAATTCGTAGTGGGATTCCGTAACTGAAAGTTGTTCGGTTTACCTGAATTACGTTGGAAATAGTTTAGTGCTCTGAGGGATGCCAGTTTGGCCAACATTTCGTCAGAGTCTGATGCAGCTGTCTCATTGGTTATCGGTGGTTGCGCGATGACAAGGTACAATCGATACACGATCGTGGATGCAATCCGATCGTGTCAGACAGCGAACGAGTACAGATAGCAAGACCACATCGGGACCATGTTCTCTTACTGGCTGCCAGCTCCCACCCGATACAGTCGTGCAGCTGAAAGCCAAGAGTGCGGATAAGCAAACTTAGTGGGTCAGTTAGTGAATCACGACAACCAATCAGGACGAGCGATCCAGATTCGACAACAAAATGACGTGAACTAAATAAGGTGGAGTGCAGCAAACAAGATGGGACAGTCAAGGCTTAACAAGAACAGGCGATGAGGTAATGCCAGTCACAAATATGCAAGACAACTCATCTATGAACTAGCAGTAAACTGCTAGTTCGGCTTGGTTGTTGTCGCTTGAGTTAGTTGGGTGGACGATACCCATTTCGAATCAGAGCTGACGGACTGGAATGCAAACTTTGAAACAGTGGTTTAAGCGTTACTCAGCGAATGCCTTCCGCCTTCCCTAATTCGGAGGATTCGTTGCAACATTTGCTTTTGAATGGCAGGATTTTTCTGTTATCTTATGTTGGTACCGATTTTACCCAGTCGGAATTCTGCATTTCAGACAAACAATGCAATCTAATTATGATTCTTCGAACTGCAATCAGTTAACAACACCAACTAGTTTATCACCAGAACCTCATGAGACGGATATCGTTTTGCGGCGCATGGTTCCAGATATTGATAAAACGTTTCAACTGTCCCATAATCTCGTTCAACTTCCCGGTGTATTCGCTAATTCATCACCCACGTGTTTAACGGGTTTATCTGTGGATCCTGTTGCGGTGGTTTCAGATAGTAATTGGTCCATGTTGCCCAATACAAAATCTGTCGTTGCTGGAGCAAAACGCGAAAGAATGCACGAAAACGGTCGAAATAATCATGGACTTTTTTCCCGAGGCAGACGGCCTTTCGTACGCATCCGAAGGTAGTGTCGCTATTGCATTTATTTTTACGTCCATCAAGTCACTTCGGATATTCATAACTGTAACATAAATTCAACCTCGTTTGGTGTTACATTATTCATTTGGAATCTTGACTGCTTGCTTTTGGCTAACTTGTAATGTTTTGTTCTTGTCGTACTGATTCTGTTTCTGTTGCACGCTTCATCTTTTTGGAACCCTCTTCATTTGTTGGCCGGAGGTGGTTAGGTGGACTAAGCTTCAGTCACCGAAAGGGTCAGAGATTCAACTCTCAGCTCTGTCGGTCACTGGTAGTAGATGGCGGCTGGATGTCATCCGGTTCGTTACCACACCTGAACTTGTGAGACCTCATGTTCAATGTCACTCCGAGTTTCGGGGTCAAGTTTGCTAGTCTTCCTCCCTTATGGGCCCGAGTGGCTGTGGGAATTGTCCCTTCCACGGCATTCATAAAAATGTTACCGAAAGCTTATTCTATAGAAAGTGACATACGTGCACGAATATATAGCATCATGCAAAGTGCTGATACTCGGACCGGGTTCATAAAATCCAGTTGGTCGTTCTGACTGTTGCACACATCGACAACAGGCTCAATACCGCAGTTAATCGCGCTCTTGCGTTCGGAATCTTCCTTTTGTATGGTTCTTCGACCAATTAGCTTGCACTTGTTCCACCACTATTTCTCGTTCTCTTACTTTTTTGAGTAAATGGTACTCCGAATTAGCAGAGCACGTTGGTACAAGGTTAATGGTTGTAAGAACTGAACTGAACTGAACTGAAGAAATCATTTATGGTACTTAAGGGGTTTGTCATTTAGTTGCCTACAAAGAAAGATCACTCGTGCTCATTCGTCGGAGCTGTGTGCAACTTGGAGCGCCACTCAGTTACCGAAAATTGGACAGTCACCAAAATTTATGGCTAGTCGTAAATAAGCGGGCCCCATGGTCTCCGAATGAGCGGTTGCGGATAGGCGAAGACTGCCGAAGAAATATTGATTTCCCGCTTCCCAGTTTTCCATATTCACTGATGGCACTTTGGTGTCATGATTGTCCCACTAAATCAAGCCGCTAGTGTTCCTTGTTTTGTTGCACCTCATTTTAAGACTATAACCACTAACCGAGCACTAAAGTACCCTGGCTTTGACTGCTACTTCACAACACCGTCCACTCGAAACAGAAACAGTCCGGTAATAGTGACAGATCAACTATATGGCAATCAATTGAGAAAGCATATAGAACAGGAAATACTTGGAATTCAAAAGCGTAAATAGCTACAGCGTTTAGCCATACCATCAAAAGTTTCTAACCGTCACAACAAGACTACACCTTGACGTGGTGTGACGGCTTGCGTGCCTCCATGATCCAACGAGCTATACAGGATTAGTTATCTGAAGCCAGAGATCCAATCATGCCCAGAAGGTCAATAGGTAGAGGCCTGACGAAGTAGTCTTCTGGTCCTCCAAGTTGGGGTTAATCTCAGTCAGCAGCTCAGTCGGGAAAACGAGTGGAAGACTAATTGATCCAAGTGGATGGGCTTCCACTCAGCTATTCCCCGCTGCCTTGCGGTCAGGTTCTTGTCAGAACCAAAGGCTTTGGTTGAGAACTCTAATCGTTCTTCTGCTTAGCGGCTGGACTCCCTAGCAGTACCCGTCCATTATTCCCCATGAGTTGCACGCCTACAAATAATTCCATACTGCATCGGTCGTCGCGCAGGATAATCAGGACCGCACTGCCCATTGCATCGAGCGGGGTGGGTAGTGATAAGTAGGCCACTGCTCAGAACTTCCTCTCTTTTACTCAACCTGTTTTCTTTGTCTCCAGCCCAATCTGTTTGCACCTTCTGCCTACCCATAGTATCTCCATTGATAACATGCCCGATACTCGCAACGGTTTATTGTCAAGTAGTGTAGTAGTTGGTTTTCAGTCTGTTAGTTCACATTTTCCCAAGCCTCGTCAGCCTCTGAATCTGGGTTCCTTCAATGTGCGCACTTTAATGCAGCTTGTTTCAGCGTATGAAACTTAGTAAACTACGCTGGTTGGGTCACGTGTTGCGTCTGACGAACACTCGTCTACCATATCGTGCCCTGTTTTGTGTTCCTCCCAAGAAATGGAAGAAGCCATGTGGAGGTCAGCAGATGACGTGGCAACGTGGAATGAGCAAATGTACAGCGAAGTTAGGAAAAGTAGGTGTCTCATGTCTTCGTGGTTGGGGTCCGAAAGATTCGTCAATTGTCTGTCTGGGGACACTAAAAGACATGACAATGAATCGTGAACAGTAGCGATCCTGTAGTCCTTTTCTATCGGATCAGAATAACTGAAAACACGTGCGTTTGTGCAGTTAGACTGTGTTTCGTGCGTTGGCTTATCTTTTCCCGCCTGTGTAGGCCCACTCCTTGTTCCCCTTGGATATTCACTCTTTTCATATAAACGTGTAACTCTGGGGAAAGGCAGCGGTCAATGTGGCTTGCGTTGCTGTTTAACGCTGAACGATGACGATGATGACAAGGAACCTAACCTGATAATTCAGTTGGATATGCTCGTGACAGCCCATTGGTTAGAGTTTTCCCATTCAGCCAAGCCATATATTTGACCCTTATTGGGTGAGACTGCGCGATGGTTTCTTTGTTTCATTCCGACGAGTCATGTGACAATGCGGATGGATCAGGCCTGGAAACAAGGCTCTCCGGCAATTGTGGCTACACTCAGGCGAATGACGCACAGGCTGAAGACCTGATCGACCGAAATTCAGGAAGCAGGGTGGGAAACCCGTTATTTCCCCTAGTTCTGGTTTTCGGGGGCTAGACCTGAAGACCGAAAAAAAGACGATGACCCTGTTACATGGACACGATCGGAAGATTAGCATTAACCTAAGTGAACCTATGTAAATCGTCTAATTTTTTGTGACACTTAAGGCTTGAGAGATACATGTCCCACATCCACTACACCTGGAAGGGGAGGGAGACCGCCAACCTTGACTCTGAAATCTAGAGTAACAGAACCACATAAGGTAATACTGGCTCAAGTATGGCAGCAAGCCGGATAACAGCGGTTGCCGTCTACCGTCAAAGTAACCGACATAAATGAGATTCGACTCTCTGACTCTTCTGGTGACAGACGCTTAGTCCGATTGACCCTCTCCAGACAAATAAATTAAGACCGTCGTGTTGACCAAGAAGAGGCCATTTTGATTAATCAGGGTGGGATCGAGCTAGAATCGGGAAGACCGACTGAAGACGATGGAGTTAGCGAGGGCGATAACAAGGGTTTATCTTTCATCCATTACCTACCTCAAGGAGCATCATAGTCTTGTAAGACCGATTGTCTTATCGCGGATCTTGTATTATGTTTGCTTGCCCTTAAACATTGTGACCACTGGTGCGTCACTCTTACTCGGCTCTGTGCGATTGGAATACTCACAACCTACAGCTTGATCTGCTTCGTCTCTTGAAGTGCGAAGAAAATATCTTGACGAGACTTTTAGCGCAGTTAGTTGAATTACTCTACTTGAATCCTGAATTCGTGTTTCACTCACGCAGCAGACATCAGTCGGAGAATAATGCTTGCGAGCGGTTTTGATGGACCATTTGCCAAATTAATTTTCGGTAGGTTCTGCCACCTATTCGCAGCAGTCCCTAAATGTTTGCTCGCTTTCCTCAATCAGCTTCAGGAGTTTTGCTAACTCCGGTGACGGTTTTTCATCTGCGTGCACCACGAGAGATGATCTCTATCAGAGCTTTCCGCTCTCATTCTTTCTTCTTAACTTTTTAATTAAGATGAAACCAAAAATCTTCATGTTACTTTGCAACAATACTGCCACTAATATTTGCTGAAACTTCAAAATGTTCGACTAATGCCATGCGGATAATATACTTCCCAATGAAAACTGAGGTAAGTTGCAAGTTTTCCTCGACTATCTGCATGATAATTTGGTCGTGTTTGAGATTGATCTTGATCCCTCGAATTATAATGTTACTAGACTGGATTGCTCGCACACGAACACTTTGCATGGGTAGCGTTGGATGAAGTAAATACTTTCAATTATTTTAGTAGATATATCTCACCGGGTGTTCGTTCCCTTCTGTATGCAGCAACGTCAATTGGCATTCGTCACTTTAGCATCTGAGACATTTCTGGGACGTCCGATCACCCGTTGAGTGTACATTGCAGCGCTAAGGCGCAAGTTACTTGGCTATGGGGTTTAATCATTAAAAGCGCTGAATCTGAATTGAATAAATTGGTAGGAAGGTGTTTTTATGCATTTCCGCAGGTCGCTTGATTCGGTTTACGTTGTACGAGGCACGTGATAGATGGAATATGGTTCGGGGCGATAAAAAGATGCGTAAAACTTAACTACCTTACTGATCCAATTAGACCACCATGTTCGGATTCATGAGCGAGGACGGCAGGTGATGTGGCTCATTGTCACAGTCAGTGGCATTTTTACTATTCTATATGGGTCTTCGACGTATTACGTTGCGGTTAATCTTTCACCATTTCTTGTTTTTTTTTACGTCCTTTGAATAGACGATGCTGTGACTTAGTAACCAAAACTAGATCATGTTGATGCAACGCTAGTTTGTAAAAACTGGAGTTGCATGTCAAAACTTCGTCACCATCCTTGAAAAAGGATGGCGATAGTCCACCTAACCTTCGGCTGTATCTTTCAAGGAACCTATCCCCTAGATGACATCCTTTTCTGACGGGCCGACATCCTCCCACCTAGTCTCACTTGCCGTGGTTTATTTTTGTACTGACCAACTAGACTTTAAATGCCTTACTGCTTGCTTCAGGCGATACTTCTGCATGCGAGTCAGATAGATCGCTGACGGATTCATTGTACACCTCATGAACTGTCGTTTCTCATGGACCATTATTCTCAATCAGCCGGTTTAGGTTTTAACTCTCAGCGTGCTCTATCTCTGTAAACTTCCTCGTCTACCACTAGTTTTGTTCATTTCTCAGGTTCCTGTTCACCTGACTTTCCATGGATCTATGAGTAACACTCTATGTAGCGTCCTGAGAGACGGATCTAGGAACACCTAACAAAGCAACTGTAATGGAAGGTGTCCATCGTTTGTGATGCACGCATTACCTAGAATCCTGCTTTACTTGCGCTGCTGCATGCACTTCCCCTACCTCAAAGTAAAATCACCTACTACGCGCGACTCTGCTGGAGAACAACAGCTATATTTGTTTCTGCCATTTATATTTTACGGCACCACGTTTGCTGTCATGTCGTCCCTGAAACGTTTACCCAACATTATCCCATGATTTAGGGCTCAATCTTACCGCCACCGTTTGATTAAACAGAAGAAATTCCAATCCAGTTCACTCAACGCGGATCCGTCAGAGTCTTTGAGCGGGCTACATCGATGTCCTTGTTTATGTCCTAATGCTTTTGCTCTTCAGGATTTACAAACCCAAGTAAGTGGATGTATTAGTGTTTGCACAGTTGCTTCGGATTAGATAAAGATGCGGATGCGATTTCTTTCATAGTACACTGCAATACCCTTCGCAGTTTAAGTGCTTGGGGCCTCAGGATAAGCCTAGGAGTTTAACCCAAACGTAATTGTTCTTATTTTCAATACAGTTTCGTGGGATTCAGTACTACCGCGAATTCAGTTTTGTTGCGCTTTTGTATGGTCTGTTCAAAATATGAGGATAGGTGTCACTCGTATTGCAGGACTGACCACCTACACGCTTGCGGATTAATGAAAAAAAACTTTTCAACTTATTTTTTGGCAGTCACTTTTGGACATCGTCGAGTACTTTCCATGCCAATAGAGCTAAAGCTGTGTATGCTTTTCTTCATGAACCAAAATGTATTCATGCGTTATGACTTATTGGATGAGGATAAACAAACAGTTTTGCTGGTTAGTTGTGTTGGCCACACTTAATTCTGCCACGAAACGGGCTTGAACGATGGTGGTCAGATGGTCACAATCTCGCACTTCAAGCCTAAACCGTCCTGATGTGAATTCAAGCTTTGTCCGCCGCACGCGGCCTCCTAGGGAATATATTGTACGTTTATTGTGTAATGAACATATAAAATTGTTACTTTTCCGAGGAATAGCTTTATGCAGTTGGAATGTCTTTGATTGGGGATTGGATGAAGTTTTTGCACTCCACAGAGCGCTTACAGGACATGTTGGTTGGTAATTCACTGCTTTTTGCATCTGGCTCACTTCATTAAGTTTGCAATCCCTACATAGAAAACGATTGGTACCGGGTAATATAATGATTGTTACACGAATTCCTCTTAATTTGTCACTTCACCATAAATAACTTGATCTCCTTCGCCTGGAAGGTTAGACTTGTACGTTGAACCTATCTGTCTTGATAAACAAGACAGATTATTAACCGGATCAAGGCAGTGCCCATTGGTGACTTTGATCGATTTCCTTGCCTTCATTATTTTTGAAAGTTTCTCATTGTGTAGGTGTATATGTATTTGTGATGAGTGGTGCATTAATGAATAAGTAAATTTGCGAAAGTACACAACCAGTGTCGCGGTTTTTGCACTCATGTATGTATATATAAACGGTATAATTCAGTGTGCACCTCACTTTTAAAATATGCAACCTAAGCTGCAAATATTTTCATTCATATATATATATATATATATATATATATATATATATATATAACCTTTACCATCAAAATTTTTTTTGTACTCATCCGATGTTACTTCTGCCGTTTTTCAAAAAACCATGCGTCACTTCGCATCTGTGTCACAAACGCAGTACTGCAGTCTGGCGGTAGAACTCCAGGGAGTCAAGTCGCAGCTATCTGATTTACACCATTTGTGCACATCGATTTATTCGGGTGTGCTTCGAATGTCGTCATGTCCGATTCCAATGGGGTCTTCTGTGCCTATCCACCCAAACCGAACCGAATCAGTTACTTTTCCCGCCCTAACCTCTCGTGTGCCCACCTTGACCACTTTGTTTCAAACTTCCCCTGCAGCTGATAGACTGTACACTCCTCCGTCGATAATAGTTCCGCTCTGTTCTGCACAACCAGGTGCGTTCCTGTTGAGTTGTAATTTGCTATCCGTTGATTCTTTTTCACAAAGTCTCAGTTTTATCGTGAAGCTTTATGCGTAAATTCGTAACCCTAACACCTGGTCATTTCTGAAAATTCTTAAGGAGCTTTCGCCGCTCGAATTCGTGTTTATTATGTATCTGTTGATTGGTTTATTAATTTATGTTGGTTTAAAGACCTCGATCAGATAGTCTGCCTACTTTCGTGAAAAGCGAACATTATGTTTCGCCTACATCCTAGATCTTGATAAAATTTCTTGGCGTTATTCGTAACGTAAGCCAGTTCGTCCTCGTATTTTGGGTAAACATCTCATCCTGACGTCATTTAATTACGTCCACTCTAGTTCCCCTATTATTACGAAAGTTTTCTCTTGTTGAGTGAGCTTCGCCTACTCAGTCAATGGGGCCATGTGCCGGCACCCGCTATATGTTAGTCAATACTCACAAAACTTTGCAGTACCTCATACTTCATTTGTATCACTTATCGTTGGTTTAGATTTACTTCGGTAACCGGGTGAGTTGCCACTACTATTTGGGCGCCGTAATATAAGTGTACCATCTCTGGTATTTTGCGGACGATTGTATGTGTGCGGTTGCTCATTCTTTTCAGATGGAATTACGACACCGTTTGCTCGACCGACTCGTGATAATTCGATACTGGCCTTTTGAAGTCCTGCTGCTGTTGGGTTATGGAACTTGTTTCCATTTTCTCAGTTAGGCTCTAGACGCTTGTGTGAACAAATTATCGCCCTTGATTCTGTGTCGTGTTGTTCTCTACTAACGCATGTGCCAGTGAATCTGAGTACCTTATCGTGGTGTTTTAAACATAAGTGTATGGAATTTAGCAGTTATTTTATCCAGCTTTTGTTCACAACTCAGTTTCTCTTACTTCATGAACCCTGAGTAGATTTGGCGCGTTTCTAGCTGTGATCTGATTTGTAATTATAGTCAACCGCCAACTCCATTTCTGACTCTCCGTAGGTACCGATAAGTTGTTTCATTTTTGTTAAAAACCGTCATCAATACATATCCGCGATGTCGGATCACGGAACGATAGGTACAAATCAAAGATCACGATTACCAAGCTCTATGCTGTTTGTAAAGCCTCTTCTACACTGTCTGATTACTGGAATCGGCCTTTGAAGTTGCTGTTGATGTTTACATTTTATTGGAAATAACTATGGATTAGCAGTAAACTTCTGCACCTGGAGCTTAGTCCTGACGCTCGACAGAAAGCGGTCGAATGAATGGCTTAATACAGCGGACAGAATGCATAACAGCCCGACCGGCCGCAGTCTAACTTGTTGCCTGTTTCGTAGTGGAGAAAAGGGAAGTGATGACTGCTCAGCCTCGTCCGCAAAACTTCAGTCAGTTCTATCTCTCTGAGTTATCTCCAGCTTGCACTAACTAGTAAGAAAAGCCAAGTCGATCAGACCAAAATCAAGTGGCGGCTATTGTTCTCTTATGGTCAACACTCACTGATCGATTCTTTTGCTTGTTAGTTTGGTCCAGCATTATCCGTAGACATTCGCTCAGATTACCGATTGACGTAACCGGTGCGATGTCACTGCAGAAGCGTTAACTAAGGTAATAGATATAGGGCGAATCAAAATTCATTGCCCTTACATTGCCTTTTTACTTGTTCTCGGTGCCGTCGGCGAAACTGTATGCACACTTTCTACGGATACGTCACTACCACCGAAATCGATTGTGTTGAGCAAGATGTAAGACCGATAAGAGATGGGTGTTAGGTCATACGCTCTCGGCATTGAATAAAGCGTCGGCAGCCAGCGCAGATAGCTTAACGATCTTATTATTTGACTTGCAACTGTTTATCCCAGCCCATTCGCGACCAATATGCAATGTTGATTATTAATTACCAGGACGAAAGAATTACGCTGTTTCCATGATGCAGATGCCTGGTGAACAGCCTCCTTTGTTAGTGTAATCTCTCACTACTCGTGCTATTTCTGGTCATATTGCAACAAAATGCCAAAGTAATATGCTTTCCCCTTTTCGTGCTGATCATTTTCCGCTATGGGCATACCAAAAACGAAGTATTGTGATGGTGCTGTGGCATGCACGGGAACAGCGGTCTACGATCGAATTGCTGGATCAACCTTAAAAGTACAGAAACAAGGCCAGCGTGAGCCACCGATCCCACCAAGCGTGTGAACCAGCATCAACGTTTACAAAACCAAACCGGCGGTCTACAGGCTAAACAGTACAATACGGTTTTAAATGACGATCTCCTGAATGAGAGCAAACCCGATTCCCAAATGCCGACTATCCATATTGTACTATCCGCAAAAAAGTTGGTACACCCTAAGGTCCAATAATTGCCCAGTTGCTTACTCCGAAGGCTGGCCAAAAGTTTAGTTCATCCATGTTTCGAAAAACTGTGCTGATTCACTGTGTTAATTGTCCTTCGAATCGATTTTTCGAATGCGCCATGTGTTTCTGATAGAATTCCCATAACTTCCTGTTCCCACCGGCAAAAGACATGACCGGACCACTGTCGGCGACGACGAGAACAGTCTCTTTATGTTCACAGTTTTAACGGGGATGTCGGTCGAGGTACGATGAAACCGTCTTATCTTCGTCACACTGATGAAGGCACTAACAGCCGAAACTGTCCGTTTGTTTTATGTCTTCCAAATTCTACTGCCGGGTTTCACAAGCACGTGTAGAGACCAGTTGATTGGGGTGCATTTTTATAATGTCTTGCCCGCCTCTGGGACCCTAGGGGGTGTGCGAATTTGTAAAATCGTTCTGCTTAATCAAAGTGATCCATAATCCTGAGTAAGCGATGTTATTGCGTGGTATAATCTGCGTGCTTGAAGTGGCATTACGTTTCCATTGCTTCTCCTTTGCAATGGATTGAACACGGGTAGGTCTGCCTCTAAAACTTTCATGTACTCTCAAAGAACCCAGCGCAATGAAGATAACAGGAGCGAACGGTGCTTCAATTCAAGTTTCATCCGATGTTGTATTTGAGTTCAAGTTTTCAAAGGTCGAACTCGTCTTTTATTCATATTTCATAAGTTCACGGATTCAGTAAATTCAGCGTAAAAATACAATCAAGAGAGGCCGGGCCTATTATTTCAGCTTGGTTAGTCGCATTTTTTGACCAAAAGTTTTGGTTGCCAGGTGATTCACTCTCTTCTTTCCATTTTAGGCGACATACCATCGCTTGTCACAGCTAAGCGTAAACAACAAACGCGGCTGGTGGCTTCAAATTCCTGTTCTTCTTTGTATTCCTTGAATAGTGAAAATTTAACGGTGAAAAATTCTGCATTGCACCGACAGCGTCGCAGATCTACTGGCTCATTAATTGACTCGACTGGGAGTCTGTTTCGTTCGTTGGATTATCTTTATTCGCTTTCTTTTGGGGAAACCCGAGGTGAATTTAGCGGGGTTCAGTGTGGTGGAGCACTGCTCTCGAGCTATGACCCAGATTCCCGAAAAGTTCGCACTGTTGATCCAATTGAGCCAGAAGAGAAAGAATCTGCCGAAAACTCCATATCATTCATATCGCCAACTGATGTACGCAGTTCTCGGTTGGATGTACTCCAGGTAAATGACTTGTAGTGTTGATTGCCCCTCCCTCTTTTTTACTGTTTGCAGCAGTTAGAGGTAGAGTTGGCGTCCAGTGGAAACCGTATTTCCATTTTTTGGACACTGTTCAAATGGTGTTGAGTTTTTTGTGATTATTTTGTTTTATTAACACAGCGCAGATAAATAACATCCACTTTTGCCACTTGATATCCGTTTTAAGTCCTATTTCAATATCCACTTGTTATGAACCTTTAAGTTTCAGGCTGATTTTCTGAATAAGACCGATGAATGTCACCGAACAGCTCCATCTTCATCAGGACTGATCAGAGACTCTCTGTCGGGGAATAAAACCACCAGTTTGTCATCTGTCATACCCCTACTGAGCATGCCAACAAAGCCATCCGGAGGTGAACTACCCGGCTTCGTGAGTTCAGGAATATTCCCTACTCATGTTTAACTCTCGGCTTAATGCTATTCAAATTATATGGGTTCTACTTTATATCATTGGGATACTACTGATAACCAATTAAGGTCGTGATACTGATGTTTCATCCTGTCGGGTTTCATCAACTTTACGTACCCACCGACGTTTTAACCGAGACTGTCGTGGTTTGTCTGATTCGTCCAACCAGATCTATCGCCTGTCTACAGGTGTACTTTGAAGCCATGTATAAACCAAATGATGGATGCTATTTTATGCATTCGGAACCTCATAGAACCCCAAGCTGGTCATTCCAGCAAACATCCATGATCGTGCGTGACCCAATTTATACTTTGAATATAAGCACTGCTCAGGATTCCCAATAGATCATATGCCAATTATACAATGATTCCATCGTGTTTCCATGATCAGTAAAATTCCGATACCGCACGGCATATTAGTTTCCTTTTTTCCTGAACCATTTATTGCACTGAATCACTTTTTAAATGTGCCAAGTAGGACTGGCTGTTAAAATAAAGAAGTTGTGCCTCTTGTTTTTCCCTTGGTGTTGAAGGGTTTCACCATTTTCACTTCAATTCCATTGATAGTTAAATTTTCTCTTAACCCAGTCGAGCAGCGAGGTGAGCCCGACTCGTTCATCAACACTCTCCTCTGGTCAGAACGCTCCAAAGCCTAACAATCTGATCAGTGAGTTGACTTGTATGGGAGTGATTACAAAAACAACAACAACAACAACAACAACGACAGTGGACTCTATTACTCCGTGCGCTTCTGTGCCCAATAACATCGACTCACTATCCCAGCCAAAGCCATTGGATCTGACAACAGAAATGATGTCTCAGCTGTCATGCAACCAGCTTGATCCAATCGGTCAAACACTACTACTCTTGGCGCACTCTGTTGCATCCCCGTATGGTGCTGGTCCCCAGTTTTCGCCCACGGCTGTGGCGAACAGCTCGTCCGGGTCCGTATCAGGTAAGTGGTTCGAGCGTGTGCTACCCGTTTTGTTCTTGTTCATCATCATCGAAAGCATACAGACACTGGAGAGAGGGTGATTCCTGTTAAAATCAACTAATCAACTTATTGCAATGGATAGGAATAACGCATCCCAATTTTAAAAAATTCATACATACAATTCTGTCCAACACGACTCATTTGTATGTCTTGGCGAAACGTTAAGCATATCTGAAATTTCAAATATAAGTTGTCCGTGTCTTTGGTATTTTTTGATTTTCAGCACCGGCGGACGGACCACGGTGGAGTCTATTTGACGGTTGGCTTGAACTGCAACCAAATAAAACAGGTATGCAAACTAGACGCAAAGGGATCATGGGAGGCTGCCTGGGTGCGTTAGTTTAAACGCTTTGCAAGTAAATTCCTTGAAACTTACAGGAGTACAGTGGTGTTCACTGATGATATTGCATCACCATAAAGGCTTTTTATATTGCTACTACCATAAAGCTCAGTCCGAGTCCTATCCGGGGCTCAAAGCAAAGTTATACCCCGCTGGTCACGTCCTGCGTTATAGATAAATGGACGGGCACCAATAATTGTGATTCGCTATGAATACGGTTGCCCTAAGCTCACAGCATAAGCGCCGGCGGTCAATCAGTAGTGGCGCGGATTTTCCCTGACAGGCACGTTCCCCAAAAAGCACCAAAACTCCGCTGGTGACACAGTGGCGACTTGAATGTGTGTTAAAAAGGACCACCGCCTTACACCCAGCTTGCATAGCAAAAGTGATAACATCGCCTGCTAAAGATGGAGCACATCCGGTAATCTGTTCGTACATATCTATCTGTAAACCTAATCTTTAGAATATCACAAAGCGCCTCGCTGCGATGGCCTTTCCCAAGCTCTTTTTAAAAGTGGTGGAGTGGAACTGGTCAGAAAACTTCAAATGGTTTAGTATTCTTATTAAGTCCTCTCTTCGTGGGAGAATCGGTCATTGTCTCAATCTTTTAAAAACGTTTTCAAGATGCGTGCGCTATTCACAGTACTGCTAGCCTAATTCAGATAATGCCAAAACTGCTCACGTCTGTCATCCCTCGCATGATGTACAATATGCGTGGAAAACAAACTCGCGAGGAGCAGATTGGGTTTCACACAACAACCAAATCTTCACCCTCCAACAGTTGGTAAAGAACCGTTTTCCTTTCCAACGGCCAGCGATCATTGTGTTACTAGACATTCGCACAGCCTTCGACTCTGTCGACAGGTCTGTACTATGACATTATCTGTTCAGAAATGGAGTACCTGAGAAGCATGCGTCGGTTCTTCAATAATTGTTCCACATCAAGCCTGATTGGGGCTGATGGGAAGCTATTGCCACCTTTCGTCGTCCCAACGGAGCATGTTCTACGGGGTGCTTTGTCTGATCTGCAGATTGTGGAGTCGAACTCCCCCTGGGGAAGAGTTTTTGACTTGAAGTATGCCAATGGTGTCGTCTTGCTGAGAGGTAGTGCACAAATAATTCAACGTGTTCTGAATCTCTTGTCGATTGAGGTATCCGAATGCGGCGCGTGATTTGCACCTGCAAAGTCCAACATACTTCGACATGGCTGGTAGAAGGTCAACACAATTGCGTTGTCGGTCGATGAGTATGGCGAAAGATTGCATGGTTAGGTCTGCTAGTAGCGATGGTCCGAGCTAGCCAGCAGACTGATTGATCACTACGTGCAATCCAGAGAAAACGAATGTAAGTTTTTTGTTTTGGTGTGGCAAACGAACTTTTCTGCTCAGTTTGACCGTTTTCTATTGTTGATTGACCAGTAGAAAGTGGGAGCTTACGTCTAACCCTTTTTTGGGCTTTAAGGCGCAGTCACACGTCTCGAAATTTTTGGCTGTTGATAGAACCTTACACAATGGATTGATATCATGTGAACTGCAATTCATGGAGGAATTTCGGTTCATTGATGGGTCTGCGCACTGGAAGTGATCAGTGGGCTCACTATCGCCATTGGTCAGCTCAAAACAGCAAGTTAAGCTTCACTATCTGCGGTCTTTTCCACAGAGTCACATGTTTCTCTAGAAGCACTGAATATCCCAGGATAAGGAATCGAACCTACACAGCCAGGAAAAGAATGTTGCAGTGTAACTGTACAAACGAACTTTTTCAGTCATTCTGATTCGATAGAAAATGACAACATGATCGCCATTGTACACGGTTCACTGCCATATCCTTCAGTGTCTCCAGCCAGTTAGTTGGGGAGTCTCTCGGACCCCAACCACGAAGACATGAGACACCTAATTTACCTAACTTCGCTGTACATTTGCTCATTCCACGTTGCCACGTCATCTGCTGACCTCCACATGGCTTCTTCCATTTCTTGGGAGGAACACAGAATAGGGCTCCGCATGGTAGACGAGTGATCGCCATGCGCAACACGTGACCCAACCAACGTAGCCTACTAAGTTTCACACACTAACATAAAATGCTCCCAGAATCCCTGCCTAATACTAGATACTTAACTTACATATTGCTCGCTCGGTCACTCAATCCAATCCTAACGGCACTACGTAGACTTTGGTGATCGAAAACTTCCAAGTAACAAACATCTCTAGTGTACAAACTCCACATTTCGCAACTATACAACAGAACTGAGCGCACTGCGGCACACTACACATGGCCTTTCAATCTCAGTGAAATATCAGACGACAAACGCTTCGGTCCAGCGAGCCTTAGATGTACATATACTCACTTCCACCATCGTGTTACCATCCGTTGTCATGCAGCCGCTGTGGTAAATGAAACGGTCCAAAATCGTTAATTCCTCTTCATCTAGTAGGAGGTTTGGGGCCACTGTCGTCCGGTCTTGGAACAGCAGTTTACATTTTGTATATGCAAAGTATGTTCCGAACGAAGCTACAGCTCTCGTGAGTCTCTAGTGCATGTCAGAAATGATCCGCAGATTCGGACGCTCACAAGGCCGTCTGTGAAATCTAACTCACAGCTTTCTCTGTTTCCGTGTTTCAAGCCCATCGGGACGATGTTGACAACGGCATCTAATTATCTTTTTAATTCAACGGATCGGTAAAGAGTCTGGCTTACCTTTCGCTCGCGAAATGATTGAAATCCTATGTGCAAGGTTCTTCAATCAACAACGCTTTCACGCCCGTTCCTCTGACGATGGGCGGGTAGCAGTTACGTGGTTCATCCCAAGCGATTGCCGACTGACCTAAATTACATGAAAATGAATAATAATTTCTGGATGCCCTAAATTAAGTTGATCTAAAACCTAGAATTATTTTGAGGTGAATTACTCCTCATACTGGTCAACATATGCAGTTAGGAAGATAAACCATTCTGAAGCGGATAATAGTGATGCGTAGAGGAGAAACGATGCGTTATGGATAACTAAGGGAACGACAAAAACGCTATGCGACACGGATGAGAAATACCAGGAAAAGCTGACCAACCGCTGGAAAGCCTATAATCTACTATCTCTTTCAGAGTAGTTTAGTTCCTAGGAGTCGTTAGCTTCTAGTTTGAAATTCTCAGCTGCTTCAGGTTACCGACCAGTGATCCCACTCTTTCTATCCTTCCCACCCGCCTACGGCTTTCACGAATCCCCACGTTTTAATGAAAATGTTCCGTATTTGCACATTCCTAATCTCTTATGACGTTTGGAAGTTCTTGAACGCTTTTTTACTTCTGGTTCTACTCGATTTTTGCCTACGGTTCGTCTGTAGCCGAGTTCACTTAATTGGTGCTCCAATGTCCGAAGTTTGGTTTATGAGGGAAAGTTTTGTTAGGTTTCGGTAACATTTAGGAAAATGGAAAGACTTTTTGTTCAAACTATTCAATTCCTTCATTTTTGTACACAACAACGATGGGATTAAACGTCTGAAATTGAGAGACTGCCGAATAAGACAACTGATCGACCGCTGCCTGACTTGAGCTCGAAGCATGGAGTTGGGGTTCTTCGTGGTGCTACTTTTTAACAATGCGCATTCCGTTCTTCCATCTGCGTTCTGTTCAAGCGCTCCCACTATTTCCTTTTTTCTCCGTGTAGTTACGTCCGCACTACCACAGACGCCTACAAAACCGTTAAGCCCTAACGCAACCGTGACTGACTCAATTAATCCAACTTCAAACAGTGCAATCATCGTTTCCTCGGCTGAACCGATCGCCGCAACAAAAACAAAGCCGATCAACTCAACTGCCTCGTGTTTACATGATAATAAAACCGACTCCTTGCAGACTCCCGATCAAGAAATCCGTGGGATTTCGTCCCACCGTGTTCCAATCTTGTACGAGCGTCCTAACACAGAAGAAGTAGTTCGAGTCGCAAGAAGTTTAGACAACCTGGATACGGATATTCTTCGAACCCAGGTGAAAGAGGTCAGTTTCCACAACCGCACTTTGTTACCTTTTTAATAGTGACGATAGTTATTGTGGTTAGTCACCTATCGAACTGTCTCATTTTGGACAGACTTGTTTCCCTGCTTTCCGAACCGATGTATTGTAGAACCAACACTTTCTTGGATATAGCACAATGATCCCCCTAAATGCTGACGTCAGACAATGGACAGCGCGAAAGGAATTTTTCTTTTGTTTTCATTTGTCGCGTTTGTATAAAATCAAGTGAGACTTTTATAATTAATAAATTGACCGAGAAATTCGACCGAGTATTTTGTGCGTGTGCTACTGTGTGGGCCAGGGTAGGCTTAAGGCGCACATCACGTCGTTCTGGGCACAAGAAACAGGTTTACCGTTGTTACTCATCCATTTCTCTTCGTTTCTCATCCCCACCCTATGGCTTCTCATCCGCGCACATGAAGTTTGGCCATTGTGCATCGATTCACATCCCGATTTAATCTGTCTACCAATGTTTGCCATTCTGGTCAAAATACACTAAGTTGGAACTCAAACAACCTTAAATGCCAGCAAGTATCAGTGTGGTGTGTCACATGCCTGTTAGTCACTAGCCATTAACCTTGCACCAGCGTTTTCTGGTTTTGGTTGCTACCTCACAGTACCATGTTCTCGAATAGAAAGAGAGCGATGATTAGTGAAGACTAACTGCAAAATAGTAAGTTGGAGCGCTATGTGGAAGAAGAAAGGTTTCGAATGTAAAGACGCCAATAGCTGCTCCACTGAGCCATACCGCCTACTGCCTCCAGAGATCGCTTCGGAAGGATCTGATTGACTACAACTCGGCAGGATAACTAACACGAGCCAGTCCACTGACTAAAGGTTTCATACTTTTGTGCCATATCATCGACTGATCACTTCGAACGATCTCTCAACCATTACCCTCCTCGAACAACAGCGCATAATGAAGCAGTCGTACGGAGATCGTGCCCAAAACATGTCCCAGTCATCTTAACCTATTCTGGCTCAGTGCTTATTCGAAAGACTGAACCCTAGGATCAAGTTCTGTCACTCCAAGTTTCAGGTCATGGTTGCCGGTTCTTGTGCATGTAATGAACCGTAGATGCTATTAGGCATTCTCCGTCCACTGCACCTGTATGCCAGGTATGTAATAAAACGTCTTATCTGAACTTATCACCTCGGAATGGCCACGGTGCTCTGATTGTCGTGACTGCATATTACTCATCGTCCAAAAGGGCACAGGTGATCGTGTGGCCAAGTGAATGCTAGCGATTTCACCTACGCAGTGCAAGTCCACTTAGCGCTAACGTGAAATTGTGGCCAGTGCCAACCTTCCTGAGTTGAGGCACAATCGATCTACTCAGGCGGGCTGACTCATCCGCATATGACGCTGATAGTAGATTGCCAAAGTCACATGCTAAAAGCCCAAAAACCGCTTCCCAACTTGTGCTGAAAGATTCACAGGAATCTGCTTTTCTAATTTCTGTGGCTGTTTGCCTTTTTTGCCATCTGTGGTTTGAAGGATGGGGACTATAGCGATTGTTGCCTTTCCTCATTTTCGTTCCATTGACTGCTTCTGACGAAAAAATAATAAAGAATGTTTAGCAGCAATATATATATATATAATATCTTCCAGCTTCTAACTAGTAGAAATCCTCGTCCATTGGCCGAAAGCATGAGCCGAGACCAAACATGATGCTAACTTTTTCATACCTTTGCGCCAAATCATGGCCTGGGAACCGCATCGCTTCTTCCGCACTTTCCTAGCACGTGCAGAAAGATCACAAACGGGCAGCCGGTTGGCAAACGCACGCTAAGTGACAAAGCCACCAAAGGTTTTTTGATCGACTACAGTGCTTCGGAGACATCTTTAGTCGAAAACAGGAAGCGAGCGGATACCCTTAACTGGAATAGGCTATATCTCACAACCCTAAAGTAGATCACTGCGCACTGTAGCAAGATACTCATTTCCATAAAAAGAGCCGAATGTCCTGACGTCACCATTGTCTATTAGTCTCATCTTTTTAATTCCATTGTTAATGAAACGAAAGTGTACATCATTTTTCGAGAAGGGGGCCGCGGCCAACAGAGGGCTGTCAAGTTTCAAGTCGGCCGGTGGTGGGAGTATTCGAACCCGCAACCCTCAAGTCCGAACGTTACGGCTTTATCCGTTTGACCACCGAAAATTGACGACAGTTGCTTTGGCCTTCGCTATTCGTGATGCAACATTATCTCTAACACCTCCCGAGGCACGCGAAGCTACTGACTGCCTCAAAGCAGTTTGCAGGCACAGGCTCTTGTCAGTCTTGTCGAAGTATGTTGGACTTTGCAGGTGCAAATCACGCGCCGCATTTGGATACCTCAATCGACAAGAGATTCAGAACACGTTGAATTATTTGTGCACTACCTCTCAGCAAGACGACACCATTGGCATACTTCAAGTCAAAAACTCTTCCCCAGGGGGAGTTCGACTCCACAATCTGCAGATCAGACAAAGCACCCCGTAGAACATGCTCCGTTGGGACGACGAAAGGTGGCAATAGCTTCCCATCAGCCCCAATCAGGCTTGATGTGGAACAATTATTGAAGAACCGACGCATGCTTCTCAGGTACTCCATTTCTGAACAGATAATGTCATAGTACAGACCTGTCGACAGAGTCGAAGGCTGTGCGAATGTCTAGTAACACAATGATCGCTGGCCGTTGGAAAGGAAAACGGTTCTTTACCAACTGTTGGAGGGTGAAGATTTGGTTGTTGTGTGAAACCCAATCTGCTCCTCGCGAGTTTGTTTTCCACGCATATTGTACATCATGCGAGGGATGACAGACGTGAGCAGTTTTGGCATTATCTGAATTAGGCTAGCAGTACTGTGAATAGCGCACGCATCTTGAAAACGTTTTTAAAAGATTGAGACAATGACCGATTCTCCCACGAAGAGAGGACTTAATAAGAATACTAAACCATTTGAAGTTTTCTGACCAGTTCCACTCCACCACTTTTAAAAAGAGCTTGGGAAAGGCCATCGCAGCGAGGCGCTTCATGATTTTTTAAGGCTTGGATTTCTTTTTGAGTCTTGTTTTTCTGATTTGGATCTGTCGAGTTGCTTCATGGAGTCTTTTTAATTGTAGTTCTGATAGCCGTGAGATGGCAACCATATGTGGTCTACGTCGCTGTGTATCATCTAACGATGCAGCTTGGCTCTCCTGAGCACTAGTCGGAGTTTTCCGTCGTGATTGTTCTAGGTTATTTATCTAATTTAGATTATCTTTTCGCCATCCTATCTACAGATTTACGAATAACACCTGTCATTGATGAGGGTGACCCGCCAGTGAATATGGACACGGCCCATTTTTGAAGATCTCGGACTCTGAGAGAAAAGAACTTACTCTTGTAATCAGTACTTGTACTAGAACCTCGGGAAGTGTAGGGCCTTTGATATCCGTTCACCGCTAGGCACATGGACAGGATCATTAATCACTGGTTTCTAAGTGAAAGGAATCTGTCGGCCCAATTTTTTGCTTTCCAGGCAGTCTTATGATTTAGTGTTCGACGCGGGGCCCACCAATTTGGGTTTAAGGAGCTCGGTAATACGCCGTCCACCGAGAAACCCATGAATTGCGAGGAAGTGTCAACGCTATATTGTGTTTCTTGGCTGTCATTCCCCTGAATTTTCCATCTCTCCGGTGTTGCGATCGGATATATACATATATATATATATATATATATATATATA
>LUCM01007259.1:0-45597 GCA_008360955.1 Fasciolopsis buskii | reverse complement strand
TATATATATATATATATATATATATATATATATATATATATATATATATATATTCTCATCCGACTGCTTGTTTTGAATTTCGTTGAAATGTCATGGCCAAGATTTTGAGCATCAATTTTTGTCATCGATTTTTCAACTGTGTGCATGTGTACATATGATGTAAGGATAATGTAGCTCACGTACTTTTTACTATCATATGGATCCAATTCCCATTACTTTCCGTACCATCCTTGAGTCCCGCTATGGAGTGTTGTTTTATTGTTCATCTCCCTGCAGGTTCTTCGTCAAAATGGTGTGTCTCAGCGTATTTTTGGCGAGATCATTTTAGGCATGTGTCAAGCGTCCGTAAGCGATATGTTATCTAAACCTCGACCTTGGTCTCAACTCACGGAAAAAGCTCGTCTACCTTACGCGCGAATGTATATGTGGCTCAATCAGTCGGATCGAATGGACGCATTATCTACTAACGGCAGTTGTGCCGTGCCGCCAACGAGCAGTGCTGTGAAAAGTGAGTCACTTCGCTTCGTTCATTCCGCATGAGTGTAGCTGAAGGGAAATGCCCTTTGGCCGCTAAGGTTCGCTGTACCAAATGGGAGGAGGGAACCAGCTGAAACCACGGCCGCGAAACCTGGACTAGTATGACGGAGCTTCGAACGTCCATGAATTACCTTCTTCGACCAGCGAATCTCGGACCCAAACTTCTGATCTTTGAGGTGACAGACTCCCAGTGCACTTGGCCACCACCGGTCCGAATGATGTCCGATGAATCTAATCTGTCAAATCTTCCTTCCATGCATGCTAGGCTTTCGAATCCCACTACTCCGAAGGTTGTCAATTAGGTGGTTAGTGGTTTGAATCCCAGATCCGCCGGACACTTTGACTGTAGACAACAATTTGCTGTCATCAAGCTCGTCATCGCGCTGGACTGTTTCGGACTTTATATGGTTCTATACCACTCTGCTGCTTCCGTGTCATGGACCGTAGCCGGTGTAAGGGATGTCTTTTTCATTGCGCTTTTGCGTCAAACACGCAATTAAAAAACTCCGGATGTTGTCATCAGTTGATTGGGAGCATTAGGAAATGTGATTGAAGGTCCCATCATGGCTGTGCCTTTGTCTTATCTGATAATAACTGAGTATTTGTCACATTCATTTCCAGATGGTTTGAGTCGAGAAAACTGCATGTTGTGAAGTTAGCGGTTCGAAGGACAGTTTCAATTTTTACTTCAGATTTTCCGAAAAAAAGTGGCCACTTATAACAAATTTTCCCCTTTTGCAAATACACCGGGAGCATCCAAAATGTTATATCGTTTCTTCATCACATGTACTACTTAAATTCCTTTTGAAGTAACACTCAAATCTTGATTGCCGCGGTGAATTTCGCAACTTTCATACCACTGAAGTTGTGCAACTGTTTAGTTCCTTTAAATACCTTCAAGTAATGGGACCAACATAACCGTAACTTGATCGGTCTTAGTTTTGATTCTAGATTGAGAGCAATTATCTGACGATATTTCCACCCTTCGTGATTGTATTTCCCACTAGTTAATTTACTAGGCTATTGTTTCACTTAAATAGTGCTGTTAAGTGTTTGCATTCTTGAGTTTAAGTACACGACCGGCCTTTCTCTGCTGATTTCTCGTGTGGCTTTATTTTGTATGGAGTCGCACTCATGTTTTAACGGGTCTTTTTGATCCTGAGTGGTCTTTGTTTATCTTTTTTTTCGTTGCCTGTCAGGTGAGTCTCGCCTGTCATCACAGACGACTGATTACAACCCCGGAGATTTTTTGGGATCTCTTCAATCGACTGCAATCACGTCTGCGCAGGTTCCGTTGAAATGTGATTCTCCAGGATACCCACCCACTTCTGAAAGCCTACAACCTAAACGGATCAAATTGGATCAACGTGAGACAGCTCTGTTTCTTTCGGATAACCTGGAGTGCCCCAGTCAAAGCACAAACGATTTAAGCCATCAAAGTTTGATCGGGATTGCCAAAGCCGCCGCAATGGCTATGAAACGATCGTGCAGTTTGGGGTCGAAGCTTTATTCCAGAGGTCGCATTAAGAAGGGACAATTGCCCATGCCACCTGATAAGACTGCATTCCTTCAGGGGGATTCTTCCAACGACGGTAATGGTAACAACGAGTGCTCTAGTAAACAGAACATCATTGCAACTCGCTCTTCTTGCCGAAATCGTGTATTCTTTTCTCCCGCCCAAAAGCAAGTTTTGGTGGCGGAGTTTACTCGACAGCCATATCCGACTTCGAACAGCTTGCGTGCGTTGGCTGAACAATTAAATCTACCGTACAAACCGGTGAGTGGCGTTTTTTGCTCTCAGTTTCGAATTAATCTACCTATGCAATCGCCCAGCTCATTGCTTCATTTTTGTTGCTTATTCGTATAATTGATTAGAATGCTTTATTGTTCTCGTACTTTGTGTTGTGAATGCAACTTGTCAATATCCAGCCCGGTATTCTCAAAGCTTTAGCTTTCAGGAAAATAATCGCATCTTCATCGGGGTGTTCATCTTCATAGACCGGGAACGTTCTACTTTTGGTGAGCTCACATAGTTACACCGTATGGAAGATGCATATACTGTTTTTTAAGTTCAGTTTATAACGGATTGCGGGTACCAGGGTGAGTTTTTATACCAGAATTATCACAGATAACCATGTTTTGCCACTAATGGTGTCGCCGAATGCAACTCTAGCTCTCTGCATCTAAAAAGGTTTATACATCTGTTGAGGAAATGAAGGTCCTTTTTGTGAAACCCATACAAATTACTTTGAAGTAGCAAAGCCAATGGGCTATAATGTGGTTATGGGATGCGGAGAGCATGCGCAGTCGGAAAGCGAAAAACGATAGCTTCTAACTTTGCAAAACACTTTGTTGCCATACATAGATCAAAAAAGGTTATGGAACGGTAAAATTCCAAGTCGTTTAACTCTAAGCCATGAAGGAATATATGCTTTGTTCGCTGAAAAGAGGTGGTCTTCTCTAACTGTTTCGGTTCGATTCTATAAGTAATGGCGAAGATGGCTTGTGACGCTTGGATGTACTTAAATTCAGAGAACAGTATGGGGGACCACCTTACAGTATTGTCAGTTTGTTTCTACATTATGGCTGTGACTTCAGGTCTAATATGCTCACATTCAAAAGTAACGTCGTCCACATACTTACATTTATACAAGTTGTTTTATATTTAACGTAGAAGGCAACCTCCCTGTGACTCACTGAAATTGACAAACATCTCATCAGTGAACGTAAATTGTGTCCATTTGGTGGAATAGCCGTGTATAATGTTTGTTCAGCACCTTGGAGATCTGCAATCTTGTACTTTCATAATCTAGGAAAACTGCTGTAATGAGGTTCTACCTGTGCGTAACACTCCACGTACACACTTCAATAACCTTAACATTGCGGGTTTTTTAGTCCCAAACACACATACTATGTGCAACTGCGTGGAAATAAGATAGCCTAAAAAGGAATGCGATAAAGGCTGGTGTTCATTTTTGTTTGGCACAAGTTTAGCCAAACGCTGGCTGTGGATGAATGACTACTATACGGCTAAATTCAGTACCTTTGGCCGTTCTTAAAACTGTCTCTAAGTTATCTGAGTAAGTGGAAGTGTTCTAACTTTGAAATAGTGAGCGTGATTTTGATTCCCCGCACTGCTTGGACCGTTCATGACCTCCAGATGGATCTTGAAAGTCGATCTGAGATTTATACAACACTTTCCGGTGTATGACTTTACAAACGTCCTGACTAACGCAAATAAACCATTTAATATGTTTCCACTTTCGTCAGTCATCGAAGAAACATCATTTGCTTTTTCTCATTGTTGCGTTTGGAATAATCTTATTGCGCGGTAGAAGTGCAATATTCGGAATACCTTCAGTTTCTTGTTTTCCTATGGTGAGCGCTCGCAAAACATTGCCAAGAGAAAAGATACCGGACGATTAAATCTAACCCTAAATCGTCCCCAGTCTGTCAGGGTGACTACGATTAAGAGATTTGTACAACGCTTCTTGGTGAATTTCGTTGTCATTATTGTTGATACTATTAGTGTTACTTTTATTTCTTACTACTTTAGTCACTAGCTTCGACGATATGGCAGTTCTTCTAAAGAAACTGATTAACTGCTATATAATGCAAATAAAAAGACTACAAAACTTCCTGAAATGGTTTTACCATCCTGCCTTAATTCCAGGTGGTTAATTGGTTTCACAACCGTCGAATGAGAAGTCGCCCACGAGGTCCTTCCACAATGAGGGCCAAAGAAGAGGAGTTAGCTGACATCATTTGCGATCTGTCATCTGATATGGCTTGTCCGGAATTACCAAGTCGGGAGTGCGTTGAAGATTTTTCTGTCATTCAGCCTTCCGATGTCGGCTCTGCTTGCGGCACCCAATCTGGTCGCCGAAAGCGCCCAGATCCAACGCGTTTATCTTCCAAGTCTAGTGTCGTTCCAGTTCTGCCTAACCAATCGCATCTCACTGACCCTGTATAGTTTCCTATGTTTCCTACCATTCAACGAGTAGGCCTCACTGTTGCATTTTTCTAGTGCGTATGAGCACTTATCAAGTGGGTATGACCCCGTGGGGTGTTACTCAAGTTAACTTCTATTCTTCATTATCTGTCACGGATTCGTTTTTTTTTAATTTCTAAATGTTTGCTCTGCCAACTACTTTTCTTTCAGTTTTTCCACTTCTACTGTCGCTCTCACTGATTTTCTCTCCAACCTGCATTTTCTCAATCCGGTTTGTTTGAGAACATTGTTGATTGCCCTTACACATTTGAACAAGCTCTTATTGTTTATTTGCCTAATTATTTCAGTTCTAGATTCCGATCACGTAATTCGTTATACCAGTTCTCATAAAATATCTACCACTTCTCAGTTGTTTGCTCGTTTTTTTTCTCACTTGCCCACGAAACAGATCTGTAATTCGATTGAGGTTCCCAGTAACGAATGAGCACGTATCTGTGGACGTACACATCTCTCAAAACATTTCGGCCGTTCTGAGTATATTATTTTCCTATCCGGTCTATGTTTCTATTTTGTTCTTTTGTATGTTTGACGGTGACTGAGACTGCCCTAATCTTTTTATTTTCGTTTCCTTTGTGGCATAAGGAAGTATCTGTTTTCACTCTGACGTCTCCAACTGCGACGCCCCACGGTTCTTGTTCGTCATTAAAGTTACCTGATATTTGCCTTGGTTTTCATTTCGACTGTGAGATCTCCAACTAGCAGTTGAAATATTTTCGAATGTATCCGTGTCTTTTCTCTAGGCCTAATGGTTTTCTCTTCTTTGTGCGTGTCCGTAATTTCGTTGAAATTAATAGCCACCGGGGCGTTGGGGAAAGCGACACTCGCTGATTCAGATTCCCGGAGTTATTTGCCAGCATTGCTACCGCTCAGTCATACCGGCATAGGGCAGTCCAGCCCTCTGTAACTTTATTTCCGACCGAGGTTTTATTGTCTAAAGGAATGTCCGTTTATCCTATCGAGATCCCATTAATAACAACTCGTTTTCGTGCACCTTGCGATATGTAGCTAAATTAAACGGCGATAGTCAAACATTCAGCTGCGAAAATACTGTATCCCCATTCAACATTTTGCAGTGTCTCTGCTTCTGGGTGTTGCAGAGTTTAAAGAGTCATACATGAGTCGAGGGGAGAAAAGTACTAAGTTTGTGCCTACGTGATTTTAATATTATGAAATTACGATGATTGGTGGGAAATTTAGTGCCATCCCAGAGCGAGGACTATCGCGATCGTTTAAATGCAGGCCCTCGGAAATTTTCGCTTTGTAGAGATAAGCTTACTGGTTCCCTCCAAATGGAAACTGTCTTCTACGGGTGTTCTTTGTACATGCGCTCTGGGAAGATAATATAGTATCGCGACAAGATGTTCTAGGATCCTGTCCGAATTAATGTACCTGCTGCTATCGAAAACACCTGTTCCGCTTCAGTAGCTGAACACCACTTGAGTCTATCCTCTGCGAAACTCCGGACATTGTCGATCGGGGTGCCATTCCATTAGCTGCCGTTACTCTTCCGAACTTACACTTGAATTGCTTGGTGGAGCTTTTGCCATTTTATTTGGGAAATTCGTACGATTACGCGCTCAGTAACCCCGGGGTTAACGAATGAGCCTGGAATTCTTTCAGTCATCTAATTTGCTGCTGAGATCTACTGGAAGAACCTCTGCGATCCTGAAAAATACCTTGGCCATCCATGCTAATAACTAAAAACGGAATGTTTGTGTAACGGTTCGCGGCATCATCATGAGCATCTCAAAGACTGTTGTTTACTCTTTAGTGTCAAACCACAGCTTTTCAGTTGTAAGAGGGTCGGTTTGGTAGGGTGGGTGGTCGTGGGTTCTCAACACCAGTGGACCGATAGATTCTCTGTTCAGTTTGGCGGTCGGCGACGGTTCAATGTCGTGACATAGTTGTTGGGACCCTGTGTGGTTGCGTGCTACCTCCAAGTTTCACGATCATGGTCCCCGGTGGTCCCTAACGGGATAGACCTTTAAAGCTATTTAGCGTGCACCGATTAAACGTATACATCAAACATGCAATAAAATGATGTGTCGCATAAGCCTTCTCACGTATTCCGTTATCGTGGGGTGAGTCAACGATTATACCCATCTTCAAGAAGGGTACGCGGAGTGACTGCAGCAATCATCGTGGGATTAGTTTAATTCCCATAGTTACTAAGGTGTTAGCTTTGATAATGCTGCCCCGTTTGACACCGATTCGCTAGAGTAATATCCGCGAACAACAGGCCGGATTTCGGCCAGGTCGAGGATGCATCGACCAAATACTGGAAACGTGCCGAACACCGCCACCGTACGATCGTAGTCTTCCTCGACTTGAAAGGTGTTTTTGACTCCGTGGGTCGACCAGCACTATTCATTGCTCTCCACCGGAAGGGTATGCCAAAGAAGCTTGTGAACCTGTTGCGAGCATTGTACTCGCATACGTTTGGTCGTGTTAGGGTATACGGTGAACTGTCAAGTTCATTCGAAATGACTAGTGGCGTTCGACAAGGGTGTCCCATCTCTCCATTCTTGTTCAACTTCGTCATGGACGAGGTGATGGAAGATGCTTTAGGAAGTCTCCGGGATGTAGGAGTGGAACTGGGAAGTGGAGGGAAGCTATGTGACCTAGAAGATTGCGCAGACGACGTCGTGTGCCTGTTCGAGTGTGCGGACCATGCACAATGCGCAATAGATAGGCTGTCGAGATCCGTTGCTCGCTTTAGCATGTGCCTTGCACCTTCAAAGTGCAAAGTACTGTTACAGGACTGGGCGACAGCAGCGCCGAACTTGATATTGGATGGAGAGGAAATAACGACTGTGGGCAGTTTCACCTACCTTGGTAGCTCGGCAGTAGATGTGAACACGCGTACATCCAAGGCTCGTGCAGCTTACGCTGGACTGAAGCACTTGTGGCATCGGCCTGATATTTCACTGAAGTTGAAAGGTCGTGTGTACTGTGCTGCAGTTGTTAACGGTTGCGAGACGTGGAGTATGCGTGTGGGCGATGTTCGTCGGTTGTAGGTTTTCGACAACCGATGTTTACGTAGTTTGGCTAGGATTGGATGGGGTGACCGGGTGAGTAATATTGAGGTTAGGAATCTGGTATTGGGTGCCACTTCTGAAAATAGCTTGTTTCGGCGCATGAAACTTAGTAAACTACGCTGGTTGGGTCACGTGTTGCGTCTGACGAACACTCGTCTACCATATCGTGCCCTGTTTTGTGTTCCTCCCAAGTAATGGAGGAAGCCATGTGGAGGTCAGCAGATGACGTGGCAACGTGGAATGAGCAAATGTACAGCGAAGTTAGGTAAATTAGGTGTCTCATGTCTTCGTGGTTGGGGTCCGAGAGACTCCCCAACTAACTGGCTGGAGACACTGAAGGATATGGCAGTGAACCGTGTACAATGGCGATCGTGTTGTCATTTTCTGTCGAATCAGGATGATTAAAATGTGTGTTTGTACAGTTAGACTGTGCTCCGTGTGTTGGCTGCAGCAGCATCTTATCTGTTCCCGCCTGTGTAGGTTCACTCCCTGCTCGCCTTGGATATTCACTCTTTTTATAGAAAAGTGTAACTTTGGGAAAACGCAACGGTCATTGAGGCTTGTCTTGCTGTTTATCTCTGAACGATGATGATGATGGTGCATGCTTCCCCGGAAATTATTCGAAAGTTCGTAACTACGTACGAAATTACGTTCGCTGATGTGATGTCTACTCCACAACGAGCTGAAATTTCAAGGAATGTCGCATATTTCATTGACGATTTGATTATTCTGGGTGCGTACAACGGTAAAATGAGCTGCTCTTCGTTGCAAATGGATTTCCAGTACATCACTTTTTAGGGGTATGTCCGCACATACCTAGTCAAAGCGGTCATTCCGGCACGCCGTTGTTCATCACATTTATTAACGGCCGTGCGAAATTGCCCCGCTTTTTTGGTGGTCCTACTCGTATTTTACCTCTGGTTAATGAAACCGATCATGAAATAGGATTGTGAATGTACAATTTTCTGCTTAATTCTAACGGTCAGCGAGGAAATGCGTCGTACCGACTGTCGAAATTCACCTGGGAAGCTACCTTATCAATCTCGAGGGTGGTAGGGGAAATGGGAAGAGGAACCTCAATTGGATCAGTCATTCGCCACTTTATTGTATGTATTACCTTATGCATGTTGCATTCCTGCCACTTCGATGACGTCGATATTACTACCTTCTAAAATTCTTACATGGTTTTGATGAAGACGGCGCAACGAACTCATTAATTATTTCCTCATCGCTTTGGGACTTTGTCTTATCTCCATATCTGAATGGATAACAACGTCTTCACAAATATTACGGCAATCGCATAAAAAGTCTAAAATGTATCTACTACCAAAAAGGTAGCATGACTGCAAATCAAAGATGCCGTCGCGACAAATTTATGATATCTTCTTTTGATGCTGCGCATATGAAACATACTGAGAGCGACGAGAAGCGTCCGTTTCTTTCCATAACTGATGCAGTGGAACGTCATCCTGAACTGCAGTTGACATCCCGTCGGCAATCAGAATTTCTCATCCCGTGGAAATTACGCTTAACATTTGTGCTAAGATTCTGAGAGGATTCGGTCGCACCGCTCACTGCTAGCTTACTTTATTCGTCGGGAGTCATAGTAGTTTCGGTGTATTTGAAAAATTTACATGATCGTTGTAATTTACAGAGGTGGGTATTCTGCTCCACACAAGTGTAAATACTGTGAAAATCCTTACGGCAACGGAATTTTGTCGTGGAGTGTACATATCTTGTTTCAGGTCATCCTTGTTCCATCTTGGTCAGTTATCCCCTCATCCCCTCCATTCTAATCGCCGTCCCGAAACTTAAACGAATGATAATCACTTGGACCTCCTTTCCATTTTCATAGTTGGTTCGGCTCTTGACCATACGTCACTAATTTGATCCCGGAGGAGTTGTCAGCTTACCCTTATTTCCGGATATTGGGTCACAGCCATATTCCCTTACATTTTTTTCTTTGAGAGTACAGCTAGGTAATAATGACGATATTTGGGCCTTAATGCATCGATAGGTGAAGCCATGGTTGATGTTTGGCCATGACGATTAACTACGATTATCCGAAACAAATAAATGACAACGTGAAAAATCGGTTCTGGCTAATACGTGGCCTGAGATTCCGGTTGATTTGTGCCAGGATACAATATAAGCGGAAGATCTTGCTCATGAGCTAAGGAAACTCTTAAAGTTCTTCAGGCAATCTGTGGAACTAAAAAGGCTGATTCAAGCCAGTGGTAATGAAGGTAGTTTTGGAAACATCATGCAGTGCAATGACGGGCCACCGGAACCAGCATCGATTACTCATGAGTTCAAGCGCACTGGGGTGCTGAAAGTGAATTTTAATTAGCGCCCATTAGTGTCCGTTTGGAGATTTCCACCTGCTTATCCTATTTGCATGGCATACAATAATGATGTGGTTAAAATTTACTAGACCTGGATCTTATCAAAGACGATGCATGGCGAACCAGATTGCAGCACATTTGGAGGTATCCTTCACTCACGTCTCAATCTGTTCCATATTTCGGAACGCAATTTGTAGGGCGTACCATATCGAACGCCAAAATGTAAGGTTGACTTTGAAACATGCGAATTTTGGTCAGTCAGCGGGCGTAAGAACCGACTACTAGGTTAAGTCATGCTACCGAAGCTTGTTTTGCTAACTATTTTAGCTCTTGTGATATATAGGGATGTAGTGATCTTTAAATATACGAATTTAAAAAAGCCTATTTTGGATGCTGATTAACTTGTAAAATTTTATCACGTGCTTCTTTTTCCTCGCATCTCCGACTGCAGGTTTAATAACTGGTAAAGAGATATGCTGACTAGAACGAAGTGGATAATGGATAGAAGCGAATATGGGTGCACAGAGCTTATTCCGTTGAGGCGTGTCGATGAATAATGGTTAAAAGATGAAAGTTGTTTTGTATGACGGTGAAACACTCATCCCTTGCTGGATTTTTCAAGAGTATACTCTGTCAACGGTTGGTGACTATGTCATGGAGCCACTGCAGAAATACGGCATCGGAATCCTTGGTATGTGAGCAGCACTGGAGAGTAAGAGCGAACAGCGTTCTCTAGAAAAGAAAATTGTTCTGATGTTTATGGTAAAATTGGTGGCATCTTACATTATTTTTTAAACTTTTGTTATCGAAGTAATATCGCTGGAGGCACGATGCAGGTTTTCTTGTAATAATGTCATCGTCTGGTCTCCTGAAACCATCATACTTATGTATATATGTGTGTGGGAAAGCAACAACACTGACTGCTTCCAGTTTCCATCGACATGCATTTCTTTTGGCGCTGCAATTCTGGAATCCAAAATCACAATCATTAAAATCACTGTTTAACCCTATAGCCTTGGTCGAACTCATCTCTGCCTAGGCGCTCTTTACTAGATCAGCCAGTCATAAGTCAACCGCACCTCAGGAGCTCGCGTAATTTCCATCCCGGAGAGTCGTCGAACTACTACTACTCTTTGTGACTCAGTTACCGTAGGGTCCACCATGGTTTCTACTTTTAGAATTGGCTACCATTTTGTGGATTTGGTCCGTAGGAACACTGCAAAGCCTTAAGACAAAATCAAAAGCAGCTCCATGACGAAATCCCTACGTCAATCGAGCGAATTTCATGAATGTATATTTATGATCACCTGCGAACACATGGGTGGCTAGATAAGTTCTCAGTTTTTCATATTAATAAAAATTGAAAAAATTCGGAAATGTGTTACAGGCCCAATTATGATTGTGGAACACACTTTTTGTCGAATTATTTTGCGTTTTGCAGAGATCGAGACACATGCAGAAACCAAATACTGGGGTGACGTTTTTGCATGTCCAATGGCCACGTGGTCAATAGGCAGAAGACATCCTAACTAAACAAGACAACATCTCCCAGAAAATCTCCTGATTTGTCGTGCGACTGGCAAAGCCAACGAAATCTTCGAAAAAACCTCTCATTGTTTATTTTTAATTTTTTAAATATCTGGTCAAGTCTTCGCACCTAAAGATGCTAAAATGTCAGAGATGTCCTAAAATTTTATAAATTTCCTGCTCTGTTGGTATCGTATCTAGCACACATGATATTTTATCCCATTCTGCATGGCCGAAGCTTGTTACATGATAGATTCCAACATGGATGCCAACTGGCGTTTTAGATGCACTTGTTCACAGAATAATTAGGTGACCATTCAGTGGTTGCTTTTGAAAGATTGTGGATGGCAAGGTCAGTAGCCTGCTATGGCCAACGACGGTTAGGCAGCACACTGGATTTCCCATGAAAGACGGTCATCTGCTATCGACGTAATCAAAAATGCACAAGGTTAGAATCCGCCGGAAACTTGGTATGAAAATATGAATACTAAATCGAAAAACAGTTACCAGCGAGCCGCCCAGTGACAACGGTTGTTGGAGGATTCTACGGACTTGCATTATCCTAACCCAGCTGCAGGAGTGGATGTACGTGGACAGTGTAAACACTAAGCGTTACGCTTCATTTTTCTGCAGACCTTTGGTTTTCGCACACTGCGATAATGACGATAATATACCAACAAAAGTAGTAAAACAAGGTTTCTTCCAGAGGCACCGAAATGGATGATCTATCGCCTTGTGCCCATAACTTGCCTTGGGAAAAACTGGATATAAATACAGTCAAACCCCAGTTTCGGTTGGCAAAACTATTTGTCACTAGCAGTATCATAAATGAATTCCCAACAGATTATGCCTTCGACATCGTTGGCCAGCTTATCGGGAAGACGGCCGTGAGTGTCATCCTTATGACTGTTGCACATTTTAGTAAATCTGTCCATGACTTCATCGTACTAATTAAGTCACCCACAAGAAAACTGGGGTAAGTGATTCGAAATAATTTTTTTCCCGAAATAGTCGGCACAATCTTATTAGGCCATGTAATTGTCGCTACATTATGATATGTAGGAAAGCAGAAAGGATTTGTTCCCCTTGTCTTTGATGAAAACAAATTATAACGAGTCAGGACTGCCGGTGAAAAACTTGTCTGAGCCTGCCAAATTCAGAAAATCTAAGGCTCCCCGCACAATATGAACATTTCAAAACCTATTGTTTCCTATTCTGTTTGACGTCAGATTACACCCAAGGTGTCATATTCACGTTTACATTCATATCTGTTACACAAGCGATTTGTAAACGTACAAAAATATTGATTACATTTCCAAACTTCTTTCTCAAATAAAAGTTTTGGGGCAAGTGCTTACACTGCGTCGGATTAAACGAAGATGTCAGAAACGATTGCATTCTTACTGAATGTACAGGATGTTTAGTAAATTTATCAACAGACGGTGTAATAATGTTAGAAACCTGTTTGTTCTTTTCCGCTATTTACCTGGGTAACGGCAAAATTCAAGTTATTCATAGGCAGTTGACGCGGAAAATAATTAAATCCGGACTACGATTAGGAAGTCCAGAAGTAAAGTTCTTTAAGTTACTTCACTAATCGATGCGAAACAGTTCATGTTTTTTAAAGAGGTACATTCGAGGGTGTCTTGAGGTAGGTTATTCGATCATTTTGGTGCAATTGTACTTGGTGGATGATTAGCCTTGAGTTCCTAAGGTCGAACGCGGGTAGGTCTTAGAAGTCCTATATCCTGGATCTGGCAGCATGGGCATTCTTCATTGGACCCTGGAAGCGTGGTAAAACTGAACTTTTTCCAAACTAACAAAACAAGAAATTTGTCGATCTTTCTATGTGCACCAAGAAGTGCATAGATTATTTGGATGACGGTTCCGGATTTCTCATAACTGTATAGCTAATCGGAAACTGTGTTCAGCGTCCACTGCTGGATTCAATTTTGACCGGAGCTCCCTGACTTTCCATTCGAACTTTCCGCGCAAGAAATTTAAAAGCGCTTGATGAAACTTAAGGTAACATTCTGCAGGATTGCAGGGAGTTTGGTATAAACCTGTTCATACGGTTTAATCCTCTCCCACGCGATACCTTGTCTTCCTCAATCCACAAACGAGATTGTAGTAACCGTAATTGAACATAAATGCACTTTGGACGCGTGAATAAATTTGATCTCTAGGTTTTGGTTGAATTACGAATACAGTACATCCTCAGTTAGCGTGTTTTGGCATTTCGGAATTCAATCTGCCGATTGGAGCTTATTCACTGAGAATTGGATTATTCCTCATTAGTTGACAATAACACAGAAGTGTTGTTGACAAAGTGATAACGATTGGCAGCATCGTATGTGCCACAAAACTATCTAATCATTGTGCACTTAACAGAAATTCACATGGAAAATTAGTCCATTGGTTTCTTTCCATGTGCAAAACATTAGTCACTGCAGATTTTTGCTGCCCCGTTGAAAAATACAAATATTCCTTCTCATAACATAAACATAACATAACTGAAAATTCTTTAGTAGTTTGTATTATTCTCACTCGATGCACTTTTTGATTTTGTTCCGTGTAGAGAAGACGGTTTCCACTGTAATCAAGAAACGGATGCGCAGCTGTTAAAGCTCAATGCGTCCTTCTTAGGGAACACATCCTGCTGAGCGATCTGCGCGTTGAGAGACATCGCCTGAGAAAACCAAGCTTTAGACATTATAACTGCATGAACCTGTTGGTAACAGAACCTTTTAAAGCGTACAGTCTTTGTTTTTGCATGAGTACAATCAGGCAGTTAGACTGCGATCGTTGCTTTAAGAAATCTCTGAACTACCTTCACCTGGTGCCACAAATGCTAGTTCACTACCAGCAAAACGAACGCGGTTCATTTTTGTGATTAGTCTGTTTGGTAATCGACAGCAAATCGGTGGTTTTATGTCCCTACGGCATTATATCATCAAGTAAATTCTATTAAATATTTACAATGAAAACACTTCGGTATGTTTGATCCAGACTGTTTAAATAATTTGCCACCAAATACCTTCTTCTGTTTGCTGTGCAGGATATCAAGGACTTGAATGTCTCCGCGGATTATGTTGAGAAATATAATTTTACTTAAGTGACCTTTTGCACTGTCGTTCGTACAGGCTCTTCTAGCTTCAACTTTCCTTGGCTTACTTCACTTTTTGGGATACGGTGTTGTGGTGACTCGATCTAAGGATACTCGGAACCTTAACAGTACGAACCAGAACGTTTGTGATGAATTTTAGATAGCGAGGCTGCTATTGCCCAGTCGCTGAAGAGTTTGTCCGTCAGTAGTACTAGATAGATATGAAATTTGACCTACAAAAAAGAATGTCGTGATATGTTACACGCACCCAAAATGCTTACCGAGAGGATTCAAAATGTATTGCAAAAGAATACCAAAATGTTCCGGAAAGGGTACCGAAGATTCCTCAGCGGTTGCCAAATGACCAAACATTTCCCTTAGTACTCTAAAAGATTAACAAAAATTCCCAACAGAATACTGTGTGGTACCATATCGATTTACAAGAACGACCCATGTTTTTGCATCTGTTTCGTTACCATATTAAACCTGTGGATCTTTCGGAGAAAATCAGTTTGTTGGGAGAACGATTTTCACTACGGTCTGAGCCGACCCTTGAATTTGATGTGGAATTTGTTTATTTGTATTCTATGCATGATATGTACAGTTATGTGACAGGTCACTAGCTGTAGCGTTAACTTTTTACATTTCTATTGTGTATTGCTATTTTACAGTTGTGAGTGCGCGTTATATGAACACTTCCAAAGTTTCCACGTCGTGCTTCTATTCTCATTCCATACTATACTGAGTCGGACTCCTGTACTGTAATAATTACAGTGCCACAGATTCACTGTTTTCACAGTAACTAGTCTTTCCTTCACGGGCCACTCCTCCACTTGAAGACCAACTGGCTGTGTAAATGGCTACGAAAACCGTAACCTTGAAAGACGCGCATTACGAAATTGGCTTACGCCGGCGAGATGCCTCATGGCGGCTGCTGGATAATCGTGTGATCGCAAGAGAAAGGTCGGATGGTCTAAAAAAACTTTCACTGGACCAGGAAATCTTTGCCAGGTATTCAAATATAATGAAGGGGTAACTTATTAAGGGTCGCGCAAAGATGGTCCATAATGAATATCTGAGAAAAAATATAGTAGATAAGACGGTGTCAACCACTTCACGCCGTCGCGAATCCTAGGTAGCTGACCAAGTTTCTCTGCGTGTTCGACTGTGCCATAAACTTTCAGGGCCACTCTCCGAATGATTGGTTGCTGCAAGGACTGGATGCAACAACAAACCTGGCGGGAGTCCTTAACGATTCCAAATGAATCCTATCGCGCTGGCGGCGGGCATCAAGGGATCGTTTATGCAGGTGCGAAAGTCAGTGACAGAAAGAGACACCCTAAGCTTCCAGGATGGATGAAAACCTGGCTGAATATCAAATGACATCACATCCACTTGGCGCGTACTCATCTCTATTTTTGCAAACTTTTCTCTACACCGAACCGCAATTGATTGGAGACACTGGCTTGAAGAACGTCACGAGAAAAATACTTCCACACTGATAAATGCCTTGTGTCTTTGCCAAAAGTTCATGACGCCAAAGTGTTCACCGTTCACACCAAAGTCTTTTGGTAAATGCAAATTTACGACTACGCAAGTGGGAAGCAGTTGACGTTTTCCTAGAAACTGAACTGGTATTTCTACCTTAGAAATGGGCTATTCCATATCAGTACCACAAATAACCTTGGGTGTGAAATGGGACGCCACCGAAGATAACTTCCAATTTACCTTCAATACTCAGGTAAAGCCACGAAAGCGTCGGGGGCAATTATCAACTATTTAGTCAATTTTTACCCACGTTTGTTAGTTTCGCGCTTCATTCTGTCTGGTAAAACGATTTTGCAGCAGTTATGTTGCGAAAAACTAGATTGGGACGAGCCGACTAGAGAATCACAACTGATACGCTGGGACGAATGGTTACGAAGTCTTAGAACGCTGGCGCTCCTAAAAATTCCCTGATGTGTGCGTAAATCTGGCACCGTAGACGGCGGAAACCAGTTTTACGTATTTCGCGATGCTTCCGAGGTCGGCTTCGCAACGGTCGCTTACGTTTAAATCTCCAATGCTTCTACCCCTTTCCGTGATCTGTTTTTCGCCAAATCAGGAGTAGCTCCTCTGAAGGCGGTAAACATCCACTGAGCGCAGTTGGTCGCGGCAATGCTAGCAGTAATAATTTATCGCACAATTGAAAATAAGTTGTAAAATGGTTCGACAGTACATACTTCTGGATCGACCCCTCCATTATCCTTTAATACATAAGAAACAAACCCGATTCAGCGCCTATTTAGCGGGTCAGTTATCAGAAATCCGCAAGTGGCCCAAGCCTATTCACTGGCCCCATGTAAGGTGGGAAGTGAACACCGCGGATCTGATGTCTGAGGAACCATCCCAAGCGAGGATTTTGAATACTGGTTCGACGAGCCACAACTCTCAATCTTGGATGAAACGCATTGACCAAAGCATCCGGAGATAGAGCTGCCACCAAACATGGAACCAAAGCAGATATCGGGGAAAATCTGCGACGTTAGAGACTAACCCAGTGGAATTGTTTCTTGCCAGGTAGTCGAATTGGTTTCGAATGCTGAGATCCGTAGCTTGGCTTAGAAGTTTTAAAACCTACCTTCAGGCGAGGGCAAGTAAACGCTCAGGCTAGAAGCTAACCGTGGGACCCTTGAAGCTCACAGATATAGCAAGAGTAATGGAAAGTGTCATTCGCGTAGTACAAAGACAAACCGAAGGGAAGGAGTTGAAAATACTTCAAAAAACGAACGACACACGGGGTCTTGGTATCCACTCGAGACAGCCGACAATAGTCAAACCTAACCCCGCCCTACTCAGTGGGTTCAGTTCCATCTGCATCGATGCAGATGTTTATTTACTTGCCTTCAGATGCGTGTAGTACATCTGGAAGCCTTTCATTCCGCTGGTACTAATTCCTTTATTGTGGCATTATTAATGTTCATGTCATGAAGAGGAGCACCGCCCGAAATCTCCAGTAACACCGGGACGAATTTTATGGGAGCGAACTGAGAAGCCCAGTGGAGTACTGGTCTACTGGCGGTATTTCCGATAGGTTTATGCGGAAGGGAGTGCAGTGGAACTTAAATTCATTCACTCCAGTCACAGAGGAGAAATAGGGAAGATTATGATGCATTCGGTACGAAATAATGATAATAATGTGTATATTTCTCGACATCTGAGAGGTAAGATCAAATTTACACAAAGTGGACACTAGGAAAACAAAAATTCAGTCGTGAACATACAGTGTGTTTGTGCTCTCATGAACATAACCAGCAATGTCATAAGCTGAAAACGGGGTTCCTGGCTTTTAAAACAATTCTAGATAATCCTTTGCCAAAATTATGTGGGGCTGACTATGATTCGCGTACTGCGAGTCAATTCATGTTTGAACGCATCAATGATGCGTATCACAGGCGCAGAAGTTGGCTGGGAAGCAACAGTGGTGGTATTGACGAAACATCCACGAGCGCGAAACGGACATGTTTTGCGGGCATTCACATCGTTGGACGCAACTCATCCACCCGCAATAACTGATAATCACCAACTGTCCACCCCGCGATAACTGGCAACGGTTGGTGTTAAATGTCAGCTATTATTAGTTTGCAACGTGTAAAAAAGTGATGAATCAGAAGGAGCGAAGCTAGGAGGATAATATTGGTTATTTTATACAGAAAAATAAAAAACGTCTATTTAGCATGTCAAACCCGTGAAAGGTATTGGCTGTGAAAGTGAAAGTAACACTTTTGTATTGCGTATTTTAGTTGATGGCTGGGAAATTGAAAACGTATAGAAATATCTGTTTGCCCCAGGATTGCGAAGATGTCTAACTTTGTATAATTTATATATATATATATACATGTAAACATACGTGTGCACCAAGGTGATGTAATATTTATGTACATTTTTGCTCCATATTCGTCACATGAATTTAGTTTAACGAGTTTATGCGTTTAACTATTACGTAAATCGATTTAAAGTGGTAAAAATGTGCATTTGTATATATGCATATGTACATGTTTGTCTATATATACATAAAGAAACACAAATATGTAAAAATAAATAGATCTGCATCTATAATTAAATAAGTTGGACATTTAGATGGCGGAACGTAATAAATCCGCGTGCGCATATGTGTAGAGTAGACGCTTACGCATATGAATTTATATATATATATATGTATAAATGTTCATGTATGCAGCTATGTATGTTTCCACTATACACGTATATCAAATACGTTGTTGCATCGACATGTACAAATTACGTAATAAGTAAATGTTCTCAAACATTTGTTGCCCAATATGGGAAGACTATACATACATATCTCGGTATAGCAGTTAGTGTCAGCGCATGCGAAGATTTCCTAATCTGAAAATATATGCATATATCCCTTAACCCCGTAGTCTAACGGTATATGCATATATTGCAGTCTGCCTTGTGAGGGAGTTATACTAACATTACATGCCCGGCTGTAAAACGTACGACCCCTCTGGCAGCCCCGGGCCATGTCTTTAGTCAGGTATATATGGCTAGCGACACCTATAAGCATCTCTAGACCAACGCAAGCCTATGTCTGCCTCAGCATGCACTGCTAACATTTGCGTGCGTATAGTGGACTAGTTTCACTACTGTTAAACGAATCAGCACAAACCCCAACATTTGTTGCGCACGTGAAAGAAGACTCACCTACCAACAACGAAATGCACACAATGAAGCCAAAACAGAAATAACCGATTTTGGAAATCGGTGCTGGTAATCAGATAGTCGTGGCCCCAAAGGGGGCCGTGGTGCTGTTCTCTCCAATCCCGTCTCTCCTCCCGGTCCCTGTTCCTCGCACCTCCGTCGTCTTCCGTGGGCCTCCGGGGTCCTCTTCATCCTCTTCGTCCGTGCTACGTGGTCTTGGGCTCTTCAGGTCTACTTGCAATGGAAATGGTGAATATTAGTATTAATATTGCTTACTTTTTGCTGATAGGCAATGCAAATAGATGCAGACTTCTTGGCCCAGGTAGTTGGCGCAATGCGAGTGAATCCAACGTTGGCATACGTCGCATTACACCCGTTTGGTTGTGTCGTCCAAATCCACCAAGGGTTTCTCCAGTCTGCAGAAGTCGCATAGGTCCTGTGTGATTGGTGAAGGTGGTGGCCCCGATTGCCTGCGTTTGTTCAACTTTTGCAGTCTGTGGCCAGCGGAAGTTCTGACAGCGTGCTTCTTAAAATTTACCAACCGTACGGGGTCACCAACGAGCTGCATGTCAACGTCGTCGGTATCCCTGTGAGCAACGGAAGCCTTACGTTTTGAAGACGCAGGCAACGGAACGGATGCCGGCGTACTGGGAACCAGTTCAACTTTCTTCCTAATTCTCTGTGTTGATACTTGGAAAGTAAATATTGAAAAGATAACAGACTTACTGACGACCACTTTGATTTCTACAGCGTTTGTGGACACAGCAGTACTTGATGCAATAGTACGGAAAAGAAGAAGGAAAATATCGCGAATACTCTTGAGGCAAAGTTCTGGAGCTGACACTGTGACAGTTACAAAAAGATGTAAGCGTCTCATGCTGAAAATCGCATTCAAAATCCGAAAAACTAGCATAAAAATAGCGAAAATAGCGGCTGAACACTTATGAATCGCCTACATAGGCAGCAGTCGCGTCCGCACGATGAGCTATGGCAGCCATGAGAGCGCAACTGGCGTGGTTTTGGGTTTAACATGTAGTTATACCCGAAATCGTCCGCTTAAACAATTGGCAGGTCGAGGAGATTCACATTTTCATAAATACCGGAAAATGCACAATAAGATACTTATTCCATTTCCCTAACAATTCTCTTTTTGCTTCACATGACCCACTTTCAACGTGGAAGTTTCGTCACTAACACAGTGGGCGTCATAAGCTGGCCGGGTTCCTCAAAAATAAAGTTTGGCGAAGATGAGGATAAATATGGATGTGGTATCTGGGCGGAAATGATTCAAAACCACGGTGGATATCAAATGGGCTGGGTTAAGAATCGTACTTAACAAAATTTAGGAGGTATATAATGCTGAAGTTGAAACAGCGGGAAACCTTCAAGGCTGCATGAAACTGTTCACGGGACAAAATTATATGAAGAATTTTGGACGGAGAGACAATGGAATTTACAGGAATGGTCGCTGGACTTATGCCGCTGGGAGCGAAGTGTGATGTATGGCGGGAAGCAAATGGGTACTTGTGAAAATTGCAAATCAATTCTTAAATAAACATGCCATGAATGACCTGTGTGTTGTCCTTGTTTAGCATCGGAGATTATGGCGTTCTGCGGCGGTATGGGTCTGGAGGTTTGGCGATCGCGCGGCATTTCATCAGTGTTAGTAATTGTTATGATCAATCGTAATGGTTCAACTGAGATGAGGCACCCTAGGAGGTCATTAGCGTGGCCTGATTTGTCTTAGGGTTACGTGGCCAGGTACTGGAATGTCAGGCACGGATAGCAGCTTCCTAACGGGGATAGAAAACCAGCGCAAAAGATGAAGTGGAGCGTTCAGCGAGAGTTTGCATTGCGTTTGTGGTTACTGGTGAGTCTGGGGAAGAGCCGGAGAGAGGGAGCAATCTGAAATTTTGTTCCAGCTGGTCTTAAAGTGATTAAACAAAAAATGAAAACAGCGATAACAGTCAGTTTCTTACGAAGATTACAGGGACCAAACGCAAGGTCTTGAAATGCTCAAGAGGTAGATTTCCGTTGACGGGACGTGGGCAACGAACACCGCTGCTTTCTTTCCCATAGGTGACATGGCACAATCAGTCCTGGGCTGCATAACCCTTAATTGCAACGCAGTCCTTTTTCATCTTCTGTCATCTTGGCAAATGCAGATTACAGTGGTCTGATAGGACGGCTAGCGCAATGGTTAGCGAATAAAGATACTTTGTTTTTGGGAATCATGCTCTGGTCTACGAGCCTCGTGTACATGCTATAGAGAATCAGTTATAACTGATCACGTGATCTACCGTCAGTGTTTACTACTTCCAATTGCCAGGAAAGAGCATAACTGCGTGGGTCGTGGATGGCAGCGTGGGCTGGACGCTAGGATAGGATTTGCCATGATAAATCATAAAAAGAAGAGAAGGGAGAAGCGTAAGAATATTGGGATCGGTAATTTGTGTTCGGACAGGACGATAGCAACTTGTACCACATAGTAGTTTCAGTAAGCTTGCATGAATAATTAAGAAAGAAGAACGACGGCAGTTGCTATAGACGTCAGCATACGTACCAGGTGTGCGGTTGGGGGAACAGGGGCATGTCGAAAAATATAGGGGTGGGTGGTGAAGCATAGGTGGATGGTCCGATGCGCTACTTCCTCAGACTGCCCAACAAGGCAGCTAGATGCTTATCTACCAAACAAGCGCAGTGTGGGATTCCCCCTTTCGCAGGGTCAGGTCTGGGCTGATGGCATACATATCCATTGTAGAAGGTGGCCCATCCCATCGCAGCCCGAGTGTGCTTTGGTTGCTGGGGTCAACCTGATCCAGCAGAGACTTTTTCTTTTTTCTAACAGAGGGATGATTGAGCCCATATTGGTACTTTCCATAGTTCCTCCGCCTGACCTTAATTTTCCGCGTTGTTTTTTTTCGCAACTGCTGGGGTGGTCTGTTTTCCCCACGTTCGGCGATGCTGAAGCAAACTTGTCGCAGTCATTTGGGTTTTCGCAGGGACTAAAGAAATAAAAGTGGGGATATGCAAGCACACGGAGGATGGTAGTTTATGCCGTAAAACTCAGACCTGTACGTAGGGCTCCGTTATCGTCAACGCCTTATCTTGCTTTCATTAACGAGTGCTGCTTGAAAATTACTAATGTGGACTTGTGTGTTGCGCATGCGAATCAGATCGTCTGTGTGACGTGGACAGATTTGTTTTTAATGAAAATAGGCTGGGTACTTAAGGGAAATGAGCCTACCTGATTTGAGTTGGCAGGTTACTGGAGATCAAAATGAGCAGATATGAAGCGTAAACAGAACCTCGAATGTTTTCTCGTGAAACGTCAACGAAGAGAGAATCTAGTTTCAGTAACACTCAGCTTTAGGACGGGACCCATCATGTTGGCAAAGTAAATAAGGGGCAGAAATCTATGGGGAAAAGTGCCGGGGGTGAGAAGACCGATATAAAGTGGGTTAATTGAGGTTATGGTTGTCATAGAATCCCGCATCCTTCTGTTATCACGGACTTAAATGTTATTCATTGTTTTTAGCAGAGATCCAAATTTTGGAGACCCTACTGCAGTAACTTAAAACCTAAGCCAAATTTGCGTGCCCTGGTCTCTGAGAGATAAGAGTTATATATGCAAATAATGGTTTGAACAGTCAGCGTTTTGCGGACTTCGTTTCGAAAGCGATGTTAGACGGCAATAGAAGACGCAACTGTTGAGACAATGAGTTCCGCAGAGAACAATATTTCACCATAAAATGTTTGCTTTATTGTTTGTTTTTGCTATGTCATTTGAGACGACGAGTTTTGCGTTTCGAAGGAATTAGGGAGTTTGATTTCTAAACTGAGGGGCTGAAATGTAACTGCTACCATTGATGAGACTGTTGAAGAATATCAAGTTTGCTTTCGCATGCCAACGCCATAGAGATTCCAGAATCAGTATTGAACATCGTTCCTTGTAACTTAGATTTGACAAAATGCCTACTAGCCGCTTCGTAAATACACGCTGAACGTTTTCGACCGCGAGTATGTCGCATTGCCTCACGCTGGACCAGATTAGATAAAAGTATTCTAGAATGGGTCGGGCGTGTGTTTTGAAGAGGTTTAGTTTACTCCCGTTCAACCTAAAAGTCCTATGTAGCAACCCAATTATTTTATTTGCCTTCGCAACTTGAGTGAGTGCGTGCTCCGAAAAGTTGAAGCTGCAAGAGTAGTTTAAACCCAAGCCACTAACCTTGTTGCTAATGGGGATGATTTGACTACCTTTTGTAAGGCTCCCTGTGGATAAGGTGCACTTGTAGCACAGGACGCAGCTTTTTTCGGCTAAGAACTTCGTCGTCCATTCCTTTGCCCAAGTTTTCAGGAATTAAAGGTCTTGAGTTATTTCGGCGACAATAGAGCCCAGAGCCTCAGGCTGGAAAGTGTAAACGATTTTGATGTCATCGGCAAATAGGGAGGGAGCACCGTTCAGGACAACGTTGAAGACATCATTTACGTACAAAAGAAATAGCAGGGGACCTAGTACACTGCTTTGAATTACACCACCAGTTACTGGTCTGGGGTGGGAGGTGAAACCACTTACCTTCACTACTGGATGAATGATATGACGTAAACTATGACAGTATAGGGTCGGTGATCCCATAGGAATTGATCTTTTTTGTCAGCCTACGATGGGATGCTCTGTCGAAAGCTTTTGTAATATCCAGATAAATTACTATAACCAACGTTTTGGCGCTGGCAGCCGCTGTGATTGCATCTAGGCAATCAGTCGTACGGGTAGCGCAAGATTTCTTTTGGAGAAAACTCTGTTGACTAATGCTGACTAGTTTGTGGTCAGTAAGGTATGTGGTGGGCTGCTTTTTCATCAAGCGCCCCATGATTCTAGAGGCACTCGGGGAATATTTGATCGGTCTATAGTTGGCCGGGTCTAGTCGTGTGCCATTCTTATGTATGGGAATTACGACAGACGTTTTTCATTGGGAGGAAAGGGTGCCACATTGGACAGAGAGGTTGAATGTTTGTCAACAATATTGAAATATCTCCTCCACCTAGTGCAGAGATGGCAGGAGGTAAAGAGTGTGGTCCACGTTGATAGATGACCTTTGTTTTTCCACTAACGAGGCTCTCTTTCGGCAGGAAGGATATCGTTGAGAATGTTTCCGAGGTCAGGCATGGTAAATACGGGGTTGGGAAATTGCTACCACTTGTTAAGGATGAGGCAAAGAATCTGCCAAATGTCTCGGCGACTTATTGGGGGTTGTTGAGATAAGTGTTACTGCAAGTGAGGTGGCGGATATCAGCAGCCGAGAACCTGACGTCGTTTACTCTTGATTTTACAAGTTGTGCCAGAGCTTCTTGTGGGTTGGGCTGGTTTAAAGCACGTAGTTATTGCATTTTACTACGGGAATCTATTATCGTTTCCAGTTGTTTTGACAGGCGATTTAGTCCCAGAAACAAAGAACAGTCTCTGGTCCCAAGAAAGCTTTTGGGATGTTTGGAGATTTTATAGCTTAGTCGGTCATGGCTGTTATTTTTTGGGCGTCGATTTAGTCTGCGCCGGCGTGATACTGTCTAGGCATTTGTGCGGGCTGAATAAAGCTTGTCAGTTGCCATTCGTACCTCACTTGCTAGGAAGAAGGAGTCCCAATTACTACTGCGCAGCAGAGTTGGCAGGCGACCCCAGTTTGTCCTAAAGTAGGGCCTACCGGTTGGTGATGGCATGCTACTATGAAAGAGTAGTTTGAATGTGCAGCTGACAGGCAGATGATCGCATCCATGGAAACTACTTCCAATGGATCTGCGGACGAGCGTAAGTCTAGTTGCAAAGATAAGGTCAAGGATTTTTCTATTTCTAGTCGGCTCAGCTACGTGTTGTATCCATCCACCTTGCTGAATGTTAGTAACAAAGGTGATTAAGGAGTTTGGAGCGTTGAAATGTGACCAGCAAATGCCCGGAGTATTGAAGTCTCCCGCCATGATTTCGGGACCTGGTAAGGTAGAGGAGTAGTTATTTGCCTCGGTTAGGAGTAGGAAATCACTCCGACATGGGCCTGGTGGGCGGCGCACGCATCCCATCAGAAGGTTTTCTCTACAAATTTCTGCCCCAGGCCCCAAGGCGTACTGAACGCAACTTAACCGGGTGTCTTGGTATAATGAGGCTGTTGTTGAATTTCGGACACAGACAAGGCAGCCGCCCCCACGCTGAGATGGGCGACATTTTTTGAATAACTGGTATCCAGGATTGGCAAATGCATCGTCCGGATTATCGTCATTTAGCCAAGTCTCTGTGATTAATAAAAAGCCATAATTTGAGGATGACGCTAACAGACGAAGTGCTTACACTTTTCCCAATAGAGAACGGGCATTTAGTAGAAACAGTGACAACTAAAGAGGATCATTTTGACTTTCAGACAACTCTTTCTACCGGGTTTGCTTCTCATTTGTGACCTCCCTTATTTGAAAGGGTGTTGCATCGTTTGAGTGAGGGGGTGCCGGCCCAAGGCAGAATGGCGGCACATCGGTAAATAGTAGATCAGGATAATATAATCCACCAAAGTCACATTCAGTCGCAGAGGAAGTTGCCGTTATGGGCAACAGTCGCAGTGATAACTTTTCAGAATGAGTGCGATGGGCTGGGGAGTAAAATTCAGTGGAGCAGAAATGTGTACAACTTCATCGTTTCAGTTGTTGCAACAGGAAATTTCGGTGAGGCCTATGAGACGGATCTACCGGAGGAGGAAGGCTTTTCCCAAAAAACTGGTTGTATTGGGGGAAACAGCTGCCACCGGGAGTAAAGCAGTCTGTGGGATGGCTGTTAAGCGTGGGAGCCAGTAGTAACGTGTTGAAATAAGGTGTGTATGAGCAATGAGATTTGAAGAATGGCTGGTGAGCCATGGGTGGCCGGAAGCCTATGAGGGGTGGGGGAATGACGGTCGCAGGTTTTGGGAAAGAGAACCTGTTGGAAGGAATAATTGGTTTCGTAATCCTCCCTCTCCAACGCCTAATGAATGGAGATGACCGGTCCATGTAGGCAGTGAGAATATCAGTATACCGATGGCCGGCAGTCATGAGGGGACCCTGGGTAAGAAGACTTAAAGTGGGTCGCGTGAAGCCAGTGGGAGGGGGGGTATTAAAAAACCCTAACATAGGGAATGTATGTCGGTAGGCTTCTGAAGGTGAAGCTTGAGATCCGCAGGTGTTGACTATGTGTTGGTAGTTCGTGTTGCAATAGGGATTGAGGATCACTGGGGGAAGGTAGACATGGACGTTATGGGTAATATGGCATTTGGATGATGGGTTTTAGAATTCCTCGGGTTGGGATTTTGCTTAAGAGGATGAGTAGTGGCCCTATTACCGGAGAGTGGGCCCAAAGTGGGTGATAGAGACCTGGATGCCTCTTGGAGTTCCTCATATGAGTAGTCGGGCAGTGGCTCGGGGTTCGCCTTAAAGGGCGAAGTGTTAAGGTGGTTTGTATAAGTCGGTAGACTCTGGGGTAGTATGGAAGAAAGTCGGGTTTGGGTAGGCGTGGTGGGTTTGAGGCCAACGGAATTTAGAGAGATGAGACTGTTAGACTTTGTTGTAATGGGAATTTAGCCTCTGGATGCTGAGGCTATAGGAGATGACAGTTCACGAGAAAGCTGTCGGGGTGAACTTTTAGAGGGATTGGTTGGTGTATTTAGGCTAAAAGTGGGGGAGAGAATTAACTTGCCAGAACCCTGATTGGGGGTATCTTGAGGTAGTACCAGATGGGATCTTTTACTCCGGGGTTTTGTGGGAGAGGAAGATATGGTCAGATCCAGATCCACCGCAGGTGCTGCGAGGGTCGCGGGCAGAGGTTTTACAACATTTTATGGGACTCCATTTTGGGGGAGTGGGAGGGTTTTGTGGCTGAGGACATACCGGTGTCACAGGACTTATTTTCGATCCTCGCGAAACCTCTGTTTGCAGAGGAGTTTTGTCGATAACTATTTTAAATTTACCAAAAAGAAGTGGCCTTGGCAACAATTTGACAATTGTTGATAAATTGTTGAGCCAACGACTCATCTGTAAATTAAAAAAATAGGGGGCATTCTTAGCGCTGCGACGTTTTCCTTAATCTATTGCAATTGCGCTTGTGATGAGCCATGCCGCAGGCGTTAGGAAAGCATGTCTTAACCATTTCTGGGGGAAGGTGATCGGGTACCTTGAGAACAAACAGCGTTTTTAGCTGCTGCAGTACGTTTTCAAACTTCGGCGGTGAGTGAGTTCAAAGAGCAACATGTGGATATTAGGCTTTGGGATTTGGGAAAGCTTGGAGGTTCCATGACATTTATCACTGGGGCTAAACGCAAAAGTGTCTTACAGTGACTGAACTTTCTTCTGAAGGTTTGTTATCGTCTGTTCAAAGTCGATGGTCTTTTGTGCGCCGTCTGGTATGAGGCTACGACTGCTGCAGAACGTGGAGTGCTTACAACTAAGTGTAACTTATTTTCACCGTTTTTTTTCAACTGCGTGGTGGTCCGTTTTCTTGCGTGAACTACTAGACGATTGGCAACGGAACTGAGGAAACTTCATTTTAAGGCAGTTGCGTTACAGCGCTTTAAGTTGGATCAGGTCAAGGCTAGAAGTCCGACAATTTAAGCAATATAGTCAAGCTCATAGCAAGCCGAAATTTGATATTCAGAGAAATTAGGCGATTTTTTCTGGCTGAGAAAAAGGTTTTACTTTTTCTAAAAATGCTAGAATGACAACCTAGTAAACTAAAACAACCAAGACGTCAACTCACACGAGGTGCGGTGTGACGCAGTAAAAAATTCCATAATCTGTGGCGAACTGTCAATGGTTGACGGAACTCTGGTCGACTCTCCCAAGGAATGCGATTGGACAGTGAGTGGACGACCATTAGTATGTGTCACCACCGATTGCCGTGTTTCATCGGTACCCACCCCTAACGATTTACTCAACATGAGGGACCATTCTCGTGAAATTATTGGAGAGACTGGTTCAGCAATGAAGAAGATCTAACCATCTAGCGACAGTGTTTTGGAAGCGATGGACCAGGAGGCATCTTCCACTCCTACAGAAAAGTGAAAGGTGGATAAATCGGAAACGCAATTTTAGATCAGCTGATGCCAATGGCGACCATACTTACCGTTGAAAGATTCGCCCATCGGGATGTCAAAAAGCTGTGCCTCATTGAACTGGTTCAAGATACTTCTGGCATTAGCCCAACAGTCAAGTCTTCTCAAGTGGGAGTTGTGCTTGTGGGTCCATTGAATCTGGAGGAATGACTGACCGTGAGGCCATGCAACAAAACAAGGTAGCTAGCCGTAACCGGGTTAAAAGCAGGGCAATCCTAAGATGACCGAGACAGATCAGCGTATAATGAAAACCCGATTGGGATTTTGGGGGCCGCTGTAGACAATTCCGAAGAGGAATTCGAACCAATAATTAGCATTTTATTCCCTCACATACCATCCTTTATAACCTTTCTTCTCTGGGACAAATCCGCCTTGTTGTTTCATTGTTAACGCACTCCACATGAGTAGGTTTGCCATTGGCTGAATTGCATCGAGGTCCCTTTTCGTTCACGCCATTTGTTGTTAGAAGTCGGAGTAAGAGGGCCCCAGAGCAATACTTTTAAGGTTAGATTATTGCACATAATTAGCCTGTTCTAGCATTGTAGACTTTGGATGAGCCTTTGGTTTGGTTCGTGTCAATTTGGTCGCTACGCGTCGCCCAAGTGATTGGTCAGGGGCTTACATCTTTACTACACAAGTATTTTTATACAATGGTACACCGTATCACCCGCGCGAATAACTCAAAAGAAAACCACGAAAGGATGTCTAATGAACTGAAGCCGTCCATGAAATCCGATAGCTGAGTTCAGCTTTGAAAAATAAACACAACCTCATTTTACCGTAAAGTGACATGTAGATCTGAGCCAACAACCATGCCTGTTTGTCTATGTAAGACAAGCGGTGGCGCCAAAACTTGTCGGAGCATATTGCATAAGTGAAAATTTACAAGCGAATGAAATTGTCCTGCATGTCGTTCAGCAACATTCCGTGCAGCATAACCGGACATAATTAAAGCAAAAATTGAAAGAAATCATTTAGTTTCCATAAGTCCACTTACCATAATGTCTTACACCATCATTGGAGATCGTTGAACAATGCATTGGAAAATTCTTAGTCGCTGATGGTCCACAAGGTAGAAGAAGTTTCCTATTAGAAGTTACTTATTCAAAACGCCTCTCTGCCAAATTAAGATCAAATAGTTTGTGATACCCAAACAAATGAAATATTTGTAGTCGACGAGAAGCAGGCGGTGGCCAGGCGGATAAGGTCGTGGCGTTCGGACGTGAGGGTCGCGGATTCGAATCCATCTACCGCCAGCCAACTTCCCTACTTGCCAACTCTTTGTTGGCTGCGGTTCCATTCCTGAAAAGTGATATGAATTTTTATTTCATTATTAAGGGAAGTAAAAAGATTTAAAAAATGTTTTCACTTCCAAAAATGACGTGACCGTATGGCGCTCCTCCTGTTGCCGTGACTGAAAACCATTTTTTTTCCTCGGCTTACCGTTATCTGCATGGAATACCAGTCGTCATTTGAAGCTGATTCATTTTTGCACTTACACTCCACAACTGAATTATCTACTTCCCTGCATTATTTGCCTCAGAAACACCTCGGGCAGAAACATGTGATACGACGCTATACAAAATGACCTGCTAAGCTTATCAATCTCCCTCGAGCGTATGCTGTTTAATAAGAGAGCTTTTAGCACTTAAGTTATGGCCTTCACTTTATGCATACCCACGGGCCTCGAATTTCCGGCAAACATTCATTTCGAAATTTTTGATGACGTTGGTTTTACAGTGCGATCCAAAATTGGCCGCCATTGTTTTGTTGAGTCCCTGAAAGGTGAAAGGCCATCAACATGAATTTACATTTCGGTGATATCACGAGCGGACTCTGACACATATGTATTTATTGTCATGTTTGATTATCTTTCAAGTCGCTGTCTGCAACAATAATCATGGGATTGTTACTTTTTCATGCGAGACAGGGAAAAATAAGAACAGCAGGATACGTTACGGCTATGAAAGTGATTTGGATGTAAGTGTTCTTTTTGTTTCTATCGTGTTTTGGTAATTGCAGGTTTCTGAAGAACTTCATGTATCGGACCAGTCGCTTGATTCGTAACGACAACCATGGAGGCTGACACAGATTCTTCATAACTCATTGCAACATTTCAATAAAATAACTCGCAAGGTACAACTTCAGATATGGATAGAAATGGATGGATATGAAGGTTTTTGGCGGGCAGGAGAATGGCGCAAACAGAAATGCGTATAAAGTTTACTATGCATTTGCCGGGCGCAAACTCACTGATTCGTCAAAGTGGGCCAACCTTTTTTGTCTAGGAATTAATCGGGCATGTATATAAAGGGTCATAGGCAAGAATTAGCTCGGCGCGTTTCGCTGTGCTCATAAAGACCCCAAATGTTCTGGGAGTGTTTAAAAGTAGTAGAATTCCATTCGTTCCTGGGCACATTTGGGGAAATTACGTGGACATTTTGAGGTGTTTTCGCTTCCTGAAAATGAATGCTTAGCTGCTCTGTTACCCACGGCTGGCTCACCGGTCACCGGATTGGCGGCGATTGCACTTCCAGACTTTTGTTATGTAGTATCGCGAAGCACCAAATTTTCACAGGATTTTTTCAAAACTTTTGCCAATTGGGAAGCCCTGTCGAGATTCGGCCACAGTGAGTTTGTCGAAGTTGAATGGGTTGATGAAACAACCCCGAAAGGAACGTATCCGCATTTTGATGAAACTCCAATGAACCCGCCCACGACCGCCAGCAAAGTTACTGTAAAGTCGAAATCAGCTGTTGTTGTGGTGAACGAACTTGTTTACTATGTATGCAGAATACCACTCTCAAATGGAGACCATGAAAACCCAGAGGAAATAACGCAGGGTATGACCAATATTATCCTCAATCGGGCATTATTTCCTGGCCAGATAAGGCCATCGCTATTCAGGATTACCCAGAGCCTCATTCGCATCGGCAGTTACGGCTAGTTATCGGCCTGGTTAACTTCTACCGGCGTTTCATTCCTGATTGCGCATAAGCAAGTACACCCCCCAACCAGATCTCTTACGGGGAGTTAAGCGCAAGTTTGCATTCCCCGAAGTGGCGAAAGAGGCTTTATTTCCGTTAAGGATGCTAGCACCAAAATACTACTCAGACATCCAGACCCAAAAGCACCCATATCTTTGCTAACCGACACCTGAAACACTGCAGTCGGAGCTATGCTTCAGCGGCACACCGACGGTTCTTGAAGGCTTTTAGCATTCTTTTTCAGGCGGCTGCAGCCGGCAGAGAATAGACAGCGCGTTTTGGCAGGGAGATGCTTGCCCTCCACTGAGCTGTCCGGCACTTCAGGCACGCGTTAGATGGTCCCCCATTCAAGGTGTTCACATATCACAAACCGGTGGTGTATGTGCTGCAATCAGCGTCTGACCGGTAATCGCCACATGAGATCCGCCACTTAGACACAGCTCTCTGTGGAGGTACGACATGTCTCTGAGGCAGATAATTCCGCCTAGGATGAACGTTCTCTTATAAATCAGATTCGGTTGTCTCCAACACCGAACATCAAACTCGAAGAGAAAGCACAGGCCCAAGTGATGGATCCTGATATCAACAAACTTCGATGAGATCTCCCTAAACTTAGTGGCCGCGCCTATCACAGCGTCGCAGAAAACATTTATTTGCGATGTATCCCGAAGTCGCCCAAGACCGGTGGTGCCAGCCGCCCAACTTTATACCGAGTTTCTGGCATTACACAACCTCGCCCACCCTGGTGTGGCTATTCTGGAGAGGCTAGTGACCTGAAATTTCGTGTGGTTCAAAGTTAAACGCGACGTGCGCCAGTGGTCTCAAGCTTGCCTTCAATGCCAAACAGTAGAAGTCCATCGGCATACCAAATTTCCATTGGCTATGTTCCCAGAACCTAAGACATGTTTTCACCGCGCACACCTTGATCTCGTACGCCGTCTCCCACTTTCTCACGGCTACGTCGACATACTCAGCCGTACAGCCGACTTTACCCGCTGGTCACTGGCCGTACCGTTTCCTTGCTGTACGTCAGAAGAGGCCGCGAAGCCTATTTGGCTGCCCCGCTGTAGTGACCACCGACCGTGGCTCACATTTAGATGGAGCATTTTTAAATACGATTAAAACAGTTGGGTGTAAACATATTGAGAAGACCGTCTACCATCCACAAGCCAACGATATGATTGAAGGATTCCACCGGCAGCTAAAAGCTGCTGTGCGAGCCGGGGCCAATCCGCTCTGGAGCGAAATATTGCCGTTAACTCTCTTAAGCCTTCGTAGTTCTTTTAGGGAAGAAATGCACACTACAACAAACGAGCTTGTGCTTGGCTCCACGCTCCAACTCCCCGGGGAGTTGGTTTTTTCCATCGAGACCCAAGCAATTCAGCTGCGGTGACTATGCAAAACGTCTCGCTTAACACATGCGAACGCTTCATACCAATCCACCTCGGGACCAGCGACCTTCGGGCTACACTCCAACATCATTGAATACATCAACTTACGTTTTCGAACGTGTTTATGGTGCCCCGTTTTGGCCGGAGCACACCGAGCTGGAAGCTCGGCTGTAGCGGGGTACGGGCACACCTAGGCCGGGGGATCGAGCTTCCTGTGTACACCTCTGGATGGTGTTTTCATGTCGGGTGTCTGGTGCACGGTCAGGTCCCAGCAACTGACACCCACGGGACAACCAAGAGAACGGCATATTTTCCGATTAACGATCAATGCCAAGGCCCGAGACATCCGCCAATTTCCGGCTTGCTCCCTATGGCCCCTTCTCAGACGGTCTTCTGGGAGGAGGCCCTTGAAGCGAAACATAGATTCGTTCCCCCGGACAGCTTGTTTAACCGAATGTTGGCCGCCAAGCGCGGTCGCCGTTTGCGCATTGTTCATCCACGCTTTGCTCGCACGCTCCTGTCTAAAATATACTGCATCCGTTATTGCTTTCAACCGCCTTTTCCTTGTATCTACCATGTGTCAGATTTGCCAGTATTGCAGTCGTACAAAGCCGAGTAAGTGTGACGCACAAGTGGTCACATATTTACGGGCAAGCAAATGTAATAGGAGATTCGCGGTAGGCCAATCCGTTCAAAAGAACCGCACAGATTTCGTGTACCATGCGGCAAATGCAACCGAACAAATGTAATAAAATTGACATCAAGCGTCAAAGCAGATCCTGGGAAAATGGCGTCCGAAACTAGTCGTTTTCTCCGAAAGATTGATTTACTGTACAGACATTCGTGAGCATTGCGTCTACCACAGGCCGGATTTCGCTCTCCACGTCCGCAGCCTTTACGTGGCACTGCACCTGATTTTTCAGATCTTTAAACTGCGAGGTCTTCAGTGACACCTGGTTCTTTAGGGCTATCACTTGGTTTTGATGAACTCTCACTATCTATATCGGTGATGTTGGTAAGTGAAACATTATTAGAAATATCTTCAAACTTGCATGACACGTAGAACTGCACCTATTTTACACGCATCCTGTGGCTTGTCAAATCTTGACAGTCAAGTACTGTGACCATACTATTGCCATTGTGTGCCAGAACAATCTCACTGGAAGTTCGAAGGTTATTACGCCTGAAATAGCTAGAACCAGCGGATTAGATAAACAATGGACTGGAATGCAATCACCGTGGCCTAGATGGATATGTTCGACTATCACCCATAGCACAATGTTTAGCATTACAACATTGCGACAGGATGTTATCAAAACCACGATCAAGTTCACTAAGTGAGCAAGGATTAGCAAAATCAATAGCATATTGAAGAGCTTGCGCAAAGTTTCATGCAAGTCCGTTAGATTGAGAAAGACTGGGTGCAGTGTACAAATGACGAAAACAAAGTCCTGTCAGTCGACCGTTGAGAGGTTCCGCAGACAACAGAGGGCCACTATCAGTAACAAACGCAAAAGTACAAATTCAGTGCTCAATATTTTGCTCCTTGTTTCTTGATCATTGCCGACATTAGTGTGAAAGTATAAATATTCAACAAAAATTGCCGAACTCTATACCACGTTTTTCGCATGCGGCCCATCGAAATTCATGTACCCTGAAATAATCCGTGATCTCCATAAATCTCTATTTCTCTGTTCTTTTTCTACGCACCCTGTGCCACCGCAGCACATGGATTTGCAATATTTTCCAACTAGTCGTGTGTGGATATTCGTTGAACTATAACAGTCCTGCATAAATTCTGCCGCCGGAGGTGAACGACGTTAAATGCTGTTGTTGAAGGTGAAAGCCGATGGAATATATAGGGAATACTGGGTCAACATGTGGACGAGAAGAATACAGTTCCTCCAATGAGGACATCTGGGAACATACCATTTACATCCATCCACAATGCGGCTTGGTAATTTTCACAAGCCATGAATCGCTGTTGTTCACTGTCTGCAGCGTACTCAATTTTTGCTGACTTATTGATTGCGCAGAGCAAAAAATTAATTGCTGGCTAACTTACTTCAGTTGCTGTGTAAAAACTGTCAGCATTTCCCTTGTTTGCTCTTTTAGCTCTATTGCCGCTCACAAAGGAGAGCTAGAAACAGAAGGATGTGCAGCAACCAACACCATGGTGGTTTGATCGCGGGATTTTCTATTCACTGCCGCCAGATCCCAACTGCAAATCAATACCACAGTCGGAGATCATGCAGTTGACGTCAGCCCCCTCTTCTCCTAATAAAAGGGCGAAACAAAAAGCAGATGGACTTGTGAGCCTCCTGAACAGACACGGAGAGCGAAAAAGAAAAGTGGAAGAGAAATTGTAGAATTGATTGAAATGAGCCGGGAACCGGCCGCCAGGGCCATGTATTTTCATGAACACCCTTAGGTGCTCGGTGCGGAAGGCGGTACAAAACCGATGAAGGAGAGAAAACGATGAAGATAGGCAGAAGGTGATCGGATACGCCGCAGATATATTGCTACCAAGACGGCAATATATTCCGTAATTGAAGAGACAAAGAGTGAAACAGAAAAGCAAGCCCATTAAGAAAACTAAATCAGGGGAAGAAATGAGGATCGAGGTCAAAATATGGTGAGGTTATTGATGAGTGCTCCTTTCTGGAGACGCCCAAGGATACGCCAGAAAGAGGACAACGGGAGACTTGTTCGGAAAAACTTTGAAGTTTCTCGAAACCTGACTAAGAGCGTCGTATCCGAGGCAGAACGTATCGAAAAAAGTGCACGCGATGTCGGACCTAATGATAATTATACACAAATGTAATATAGACTTTATTCAGATGAGATACAGGTCTAACCTTGACGCTACATACATGTTGGAGGGCATCGTCCGTTATCTGCTGTGGCAATTACATTGCCTCCGGTCGAAAAATGCGGGGGCCGTTAGCCGGAAGAGCCGTGAGGTCAGCTTTAAGGTGCTAACGGATTACCTAGGTCTGCAAGCAAGAACGACCCATAGAAGATTCGATCGTCTAGCTAGGGAAAGTAGCAGACCAACGAAGCCGTCCACTGTCCAGCTGCAATAGGCTGCAAAATATCACGGCCGAATGCGGCCTTGGCCAAGTACGCATGCCATTTTGCGTTACGGTGCGGCTCCCTCTGAGTGCACATTTCGAGATACCGACCGTCTGAATTTATCAGCGGCCCTAGCACAAGAATTTGCTGGATAAAATTCCTCTGCGACGAAGAGGGTTACCCAAGCAAGCACAAAAATTGCTTAGCCCAGCCAAGGTGGCCCCCGGCCTCGATACTTTAAATACCATGGTGGTTTGCCCAATCAATCAGACCACCAAGAAACAAGTTTCATTTGGTATAGTCACTGCCGGCGTGACCAAAACTTCCGTTTGGTAGGGGCGCTTTCCTTCGTTGACAGTGGTTTGATACAATTTCGATGATTGAAAAATCCTCGCGAAAGCACCAACTATCAGCCTCCGACGTTTTTAAATTTGGGCACGGTGAACGGAGCGCAGGTTATAGTTGTCAGTCGAGTGAGTATTCAGCTCGTTTTGTTTGTTGACAACGAACAGATGGGTCAAACAGATGCATATATACCGGCCAACCTTTCGGTACTAGCCCTATTATCAGTTGATGCAACTTTTCCAGATGGTTGTTTTTGTTAGACGTCAGCGCGGTTGACTGGGAAAGTGAAGGGATGAACCTGCCACTTGGCTGCAACGTGCCAGAGACATTCGAGATTTTGGGCAGAGTCGGTGATCGTCGGGCGCTACACGCAGTGCGCACAGCAATAAGGTGTTTACTATATGGTTCTTCAGGTAAAAGTTTTGGTCAACTACATCGCTGTAAGGCCAGTACGCATAGAGGAACAATTAGAACGCCTGTGCAGTCAGGAGTTCCTTGGTGTAGAAAATGACCACCCCGACGAATCAACAGATGTTGTGATGTTGGAGACAGCGAGAAAAGAGATAAATTTTTTGTTAGAGAAAGCCTGGCTGCATGAAAAGTTGGCTTTCCTGAGAGTGCGAAGAACTATTATGCTTGCTTGACCGTAGAAACCTCAAAATTGTCGTGCGATTTTCGATCCTGCAAAAGCGTTTTAAGGAATATGGCTCAGCGGTAGCCTTTTGCAGGGGCCAGGATGAACTACAAAACTGATCGCGTTTCCTTGTCGTGTTCGGGCAGGTAAAGCCAAAGCACCTGTTGACTTAAGAGAAATCTTCCTGCGGGTGAAGATGCGTATCGAGATACGCAGCCTTTCCTTTGATGTACTAAGAATGACGTAGACAGCCCAATGGTAAATTAAATGATGATATCCCACCCACCAGGTGCGATGTCGCGCCCTTTTGTTGCAGTTAGGCACTGTGAGATACAGCGGTAATGCGCGGAGGTTCAAATAAATGGGTAATTGCGGTAAGTGTTGCCAGCAACCTCTATGCTGACTACTACCTCGGTTAGTTTACTGAAAAGGACATGGCCAAATAACAAGTGGCTTTCAAGAAGAGGATGAATACCTGACGGCAGGACCTCTTGACGAAATGTAAAATATTTTCCGAGAATATAGGCTCCAAGAGACAATCATTTAATTCCCAAGTTTACCGGTTTGAAAGTGATCTTCTGGTTGTCCAATGCACTGAACGTGGATGAACTCAGGTTGAAAAGGGCTTAAACACACCTGACTGAAACAACAGAATGAAGGTGCCTTCTTGAGAGACCGCTTACTTCCCTTTTGGCACTGGTTTACTAGGTCTTAAGCGGCGATAGGGCTAGCGACTGAAGGGTGTAAGCAATTTTGGGGGCTCGTGTCCGCAATGGAACCACTAGTAATGGCTCCGCGTCTGAAGCGCAAAGTGACACCTGGCCGGTGGCCCTTGGACGACATAGGAACCAGCCATTTTGGTTCCCTGTGGGTTAGAAGCAGGAAATTTGCAGAAAAACACGAATAATCGATGACCTACATGCAGTTTTAAGCTGTACGCCTCGATGTTTCACATCCGATGAGCAAGGATTTGTCCTTGCAGGTGCTGAGTCGGTTCTCGAATCAGCACGGAGTACCGTTCAGCACAAACTCAGATAACTGCTCAAACATTTTAAAGCCAAAAGAGAATTCTCACTTTATATTTGAGCCTCTAATCGGAGCATAATGAGAGGCAAAACTGCAAAGCTTGGCAACCAGCACCATTTCAACATTCCATGTACCCTTCATTGAGATGGATTTTGGGGACGTTTGTTTACGTCTGTCCAAGGGATAATGCCACCTTTGATTAAAAAACAAATAAATAAAGAGTGAGCTTCGGGTGAAAATTACCTGAAGTGCAAAAAACACTAAACAGCCGTCTGCTAGTGCCGGTGTCATACCGCGACATCACACGTCAGTCCTTGACACCTGCCGATTATTCAGCGTTGAGTTCCAGCAGCACTCACTTGGAACCCGTTACTCCTCGCATGATATATCTTCGCTGGTAGGATCAGGTCAGTCAGTTAACTGAGGTCTTCAGAGAGGGTGGTTGTGAGAGTATATAACCAATCAGCAGGCGCTATATAAGCGGATATGTGACTAAAGGCCGTTTAGCATGGGCATAGCAGAGATGGACTCCGACGAACAATTCCATGTCGGCTTACGGCCGCGTGGTTAAACAGGCAATTACCCGTTCCGACGGAGCCGTAAGAAGGGCTAACTTTAGAACAGAAAAGGTAATGCCGACTGGTGATGTGCATTGCGTGGGCCGGCCGGAAGGTGAGGAACAAGAGGATGATAAGACGGTTTTCAAAAGCGGCTGTTAAGCGAATTTCAACGTCCGAGAATGTGTAAATTGCCAATTCCGCATTCAGTAGCACAGATTTTTTTCACCTACAAAATCATGCCTATCAAACACTGAACACAGTACATCATCTATGAAACCTTCCTCCTACGACATTCACCGATGAAACAAAACAAATCCTTCACCAACCACCAGCGCCGGAGGGTTGTGTAGATACCTTTTTTCCACGACTGTGATGACTCCCAAAAGGCCAGTGAATCACATTGCTATAATTTAACCCCGAACACGCATTCAGGCAGTCAGTGCTTCAACTACCCCTTTGTTAACCATTTGCCGACCACATAAAATACTGCCTTCTTTCAAACTTACAGATATGGACTCGCATAATTAACCACCTGCATCTTCCGCTACAGTCAACGCACGGCTTCTGTGAACCTCGATTTGGAGACTTCATGTCCGTTGCTCACATTCAGAAGATATTGGCCCTGTTAGCCATAAAATCTGTCGACCAGAAGGTACGAAGCTCAAGAAAGGAAAACCGATTCAATGGGCAGAACATCAGTGGCGAGCAGTGCACTGAGAGCGAAAGTAAGCTAGGTGGGAATGAATCCGTGCTCCTGGTTCCAAACCTTTGGTTTGCTTGGTACGAAAGGGTTTTGCGTATGCGGAGTAAAGCATAACAAGGAATCTCCCACGAAAAACATTTTGACCATAATCTGTGCGATCACCATAACGAAAATGGGCTTGGTGCTTTATCTTATGCATGTTCTGCTTACCTGATAGCATTTTGTTTGCGCTCACCGCGCCATTTTAAACCCCGCGTTTTTGGAACTTGTGTAAACTATGTAGATTTTTCTGTGTAGTGACGGTGACTGTCATTTTGATTTGTTGTGATCAGCTACTTGACGTAGGTTTCTGCATATATTCATTATTTTGTAATCTGGTGGCATAAATCATGCAAGTCAAATGTATTTTAAATTTGGGAATATACTTTGGTTACGCATCACTTAAAGGATGCTTAGACCCCTTCATTTTACAGTGAATACCTCAGATAGTGCATAAATCCAATGCTGATTCGCAATTCTCTTCAAATCTCTGGGATCTTTTTATTTCTTTCACTGCCACGCATTTGAAACCCGTTGAAAAGAAGCAAAACGAACCGCCTTTATTTTTTTCACTCATCGCAAAATGCTGTTCATTTTCTACCCCGCCTTTGGCAGTTTTTCTCCCCGCCCTGTAAACAATGGTTCGATATGGTTTACCCCATTTTCTGCATTTCTTCCTAACTCAAAAACGTTTTCTTTACTTTTCGGGCGCGGGTAACGCAATGTGGTGCATTATCTTTCGCATTCCTCATTACTTTGATGCTGCTCTTTTTTCCACCTTCGCCACTTTTCTCATGTCGTTTTGGGTAAGCTTGGCAATTATGCAACCGTCACTGATAAATCCATTTACTTTGTTAGTTAAAGACTAACTCACGCAGATCGTTCTTCGAAGACGTCAGTCATATCTCGATATTTGCCGCACACCTCCGACCGACTTTTGCGTTTGGAATAAACAACGTTGCTATGCATAAAGGCGAGTTCTGTGCTACAGACAATGTACATTGATTTTCTGAAAACCTCACCTAATTTCCGCTTATCTCCTTTTCAGCATTCATTTTTGAACTGCAATCCTCAATGAGAACCAACACAGTTTAGGGGCATTGAAGTCACCTGCAATTATCTTACGGCTAGAGGGGAGACCAGAAAGATAAATTAAGGCTTGGGTTAGACGTGAAATATCAGAACTATTCGAGTTTGGCAGTCGGCATACACAGCCTGCGTGGGTTGGGAGCTCGGGTAATTGTACCAGAAGCCAAATGGTGTCAGGGATAGAATCAAGAAGTGGGTGATGGAGAACGGAAGCTTTGTGTGGCTGCCTCAAGTAGGCTAGGAAACCACCNAAAGGGAGCTGGACCAATCAAGGGCCTGCAGAGCGCCAGGGATTTCGTCCCTACGAGTCAACATAAAAGAAGGGACATTATGGTTGCTGCACATGCTTAAAGAGTGTTTGTCACTGAGAGGAAGATACGCGCGACCATCTTACGGTTACTCTCAGGGAGGGTTTTAGTACTGAAACTTTAACGTTAGGATTGCTGTGCACAAAACTAGGTTCAAAATATTACGGAAACTTGTGGGCGTGGTCACATGCTGAGTTCATCCTTTAGCGTGAGTATCGAAAGCAAAGTCGAGTAAAGTGGGTGGAGCGGATAAGGAGGACCAACAAATTTTAGGGACAAAGAAGTTACCTACAATTGTCTTACGGCTGGGGGGGAGACCAGAAAGATAAACGAAGACATGGTGAGACGAGAAATATCGGAACTAATTGAGTTTCGTGGTCGGTATACAGATCCTATGTGGATTGGGAGCTCGGTCATTTGTGCCAGATACCAAATGATGTCAGGAACAGAATCAAGAAGTGGGTGATTGGGAACGGAAGTTTTGTGTGGCTGCTTCACGCAGTCTAGGCAACCGCCCCCTCTACGATTTGATCTATTAGTGTGGTAGGGCGTATAACCCGCCAATGAAAAAGACGAATTGGAGCTGTGGTCTGTTAGCCAAGTCTTTCTCACCAAAATTATATCGTAAGAGTTTTTAGCTGCTAACAGTCTCAGCTCCCTTACTTTATGAGTCAGTGATCGGGAGTTCAAGAGGAGTAGGGAAAATTCACTGGAACAGTTAAGTCCACGTGATATCCAAGAGGTGGTTTCCATGGGGTTCAAATATTAAAGGGATACATTAGAGGTCCGGATAGTGCATAGCTCTGATAAGAGAGTAAGTTCAGTAGAGTTAGGTATACTGGTCGGCGAGGGGCTGTCTTTGTTAATGGATTTGTGGGCTGAATAACAAGGTGATAGAAGAAACTTGGGAGTTAATGAGCCGGTTGTTAGAGGATGCCAGTGTGGAGGATGCGGTATCATTGGGGGTGGGACCGTGTTCGGTGGCCAAATTGTTACCTTGTCAAGGCGGAACTGGCAATCTACGGGGTTAGGGGATAGGCAGCATTGGAAAATGCCGAAGAAAAACCCGGTTAGCAGGTATGCGCATGAATTTTTGGGAATTGGTGTTACTTTTAGAATTTGCGGCAGATCGGAGAGCCGTGCTTTCTAGCTGAGACAATTGGGGTAAGCGCTGGACAAGAGTAGGTTGGTAAAGGGGTCTCATGATAGGTTGTGGCTCAATGAGGAAATACACCTATCAAAAGTTTGCCAGGTAGTCTGGGAGGATTTAGGGGTAAATGGTGCAAAATGGTGAGGATACTGGTATTTGGGGTGAGGAGTTGGGCGTCCAGTAGTAGGAAAAGGGCATTGGAGTGGAAATGCATCTAAATAAGGTTGACAGGTAAAGGGATGGAAGTAGGAAGGATAAGCGGCAGGCCCTAAATAAGGAAGGGCACCAGTACCATGCTGGAATGTGGCAACTGTGTTACCGAAGGAGAGTGGAGGCATGAATACAGTGGGCCAATCAATTCGTGATTGCAGGCGGCGGCTAGCAAGCCGTCATGAGTTTGTGGACCATCCGATTTGGCAGAGCTCATGTCGGGATGGCTTACACGAGTTGAGTGTGCCGAGACTGCCAGGCAGTCGAGGTGCATAGACAGGTTAACCTACTGCTTTAGCAGGATGGCTAATGAAGTGCGGGGTTTTGGGTTAGTTAAATAGTTCACTGGTATGCGCGTTCTGTGGAATTCAACTGATTTCGGCTGGGTGCCATGATGTTGTCTGACGGAAGGACGAGGAAGTGCTGGAGGGCGTATCCGGGATGGGGTAAATGCCAAGCGGTTGATATTAGCCTGAAAAGACATCGGTGAGAGGGCAGTCACCTGCGTGGTTACACCGTCAGTGCTTTTGTCTTGGGGTACCAGATTTGGTAGATTAAGATGAGCACGTTTGCGGAGTGGCTGGAAGGGTGAAGGGGACTGAGTTTCATCTAGGTCTACCGGTATTGGTTACGACCAAATATGATGTGGGATCAGCACTTTTACAGCAGGTATACGCAAAGGTGGGGTGCCATTGCCGTCACTAGATTTATTCTCAGACAGACTAGTAACAGATTTGTGGGGTGAAAAGGTTGGACAGGAAACTGAGCGGCGTAAGTACGGGAGAGGTCGGTTGTGCAAATTGCTTAAAGATGTAGTTTTTAATGGGTTTTGTATTTTGGTCCCGGTAGTGGTCACCGGGCACGGGATAGCAGGAGATTTGGGGCAATGGGGATTGTTATATGGAAAAGGTAGGTTAGTTGAAACCTTGGCAGTAGGCTCGAGGTTTGGCCCATTAGGGGGAACCTGAACTGGCAGCGCACTGGTCGGAGGGGGAGGGCCCGATACAGCCGAAGTACTGCCAACTTGAGAAGCTGCGGTAAACTTTAGTGACTGTAATGTACCTCTCTAGAACGAAGTTTTATCTGTAAAGATCTTGATATTTTTATAAGGGGTATAGTTATCAATGTTCGCTTTGTTTGCAGGTTCATCACGAAATTGAAATAAAATTGGAGAGTTATTCTCGGGGGAATTTTTCGGAGCCTAGAACACAGACAGGAGTGGTGGGTCATGCTACAAGCATTGAGAATGGTAGATTGGACCAGTGGCAGTGGGAAGCGGTCGGGTACAATAAAGACAACGGCGTTTTTTGCATTCCCAATACGCTTGTGAGCTTCCTTAGTTACGGAGTCAAAAAGGCTTCCCGTGGCGGCGAGATTGTTGACAGTTTTGTCATTGGAAGGGTGAATTAGGCTGACTAATGGGGACAGTTTTAATGACAGATCATCGATCTGCTTTATTTTTATTTCTTGTTCCCTTAGTCATTTCGAGACATCAAGAGTTTTGGGACCAGAATTACTAAATATGTCAATAAGCGGGACTGAGCATGTTTTAGTGGCAAGCACGGGTTTTAGGGGTTTTCTTAGTACTAGGGTGCGGCGCCGACGTCGCTTTGGTTAGGCTGGTGAAGGCATTGTAGAGGCTGTAGAAAGTCAAGGATGTCTGAAATGGCTATGAGAAGCTATAAACTTTTGGTAAGAGACAACGAAATGGTGTCAAGAAGTGCGGGAACATAAAGTTGAGAAAATAAGTAGACAGGCTTATTGGCGAAATTGCTGTTAAAAGTAGATCAATAGGCGGGTAGAATATGTGGTTAGCAGCATAAAGACCTTAAAAATAGGTCCAGGCGGGAGTTGAAAATGTGGCGGTCCAGGCTTGAAGCAAATATTGGCAGGAGGGTCAGCGAGGGATGAGGTCAGAGGTTAGTGGTCAAAACAATTCAGGGGATATTTTCAACTAAGAAAACGGTTCTAATTATGCTAGAAATACTATAATACTACCCTAAATTTCAAAAACCAACAACGAGAACAATTCATAGCGAGAGACGGTGTACCGCAGTTGAACCGGTACTTAAGAGGACGGACAGGAAATAACTGCTGCTGATATAAATAATGATCCAACTACAAGGATAGATGCACTAGGGATGGGCCGACGTCCACTTGGAAATCAAGTATTACATTTCACATTAGGAGACCGTGCCCTTCGAAACAAGAAATAATCGGAGCCAGTGGGTATGGTAGATGTAAACGGTCACTATCACTGTATTCTCCCAGCCCTAGAACGTGTTTCCGTAAATTTTCGGATGCTGCTGTTGTTTTCCTTACTGTGTAAAACCTCATAGTAATTCTTAAATGCCACTAACATTTAACATTTTCGTTCCGTTAAAATATCAGCAGAAAAATAAATAAACCTGCGCACCAATTCACCTCGTTCCATGAATCTTAGCAATTTTAATCTTAGCAGTCCATCTGTTCTGATTTTGCCTGCTTTTAATTGTATTACCAGCGCTAAACATTTCGAGGAGGATATCCATCAACCTTCACGTGGCCGAAAAATTTCAGCTTATATGTTTTTCCTCGCCGGAAACTGCTGTACACCAGAAGCACTATAAAATCGCGTCGGTTGTGGTAAGCCGCTGAAAATATTCTCTAAATAGATAGTTAGATATTCCCAACCTGGCAAGTTATCACAATTGGCCAAATAACACTAGGCATCAATTGACATCAACACTACGTGCAAACCTATTTGTGCTCATTACCTATGATGGTCAATGTCCTTCAGAATGAGAGCATTGTAGCTGCTTTTGACACAAGAGAAGACAGCCAGGCCGACAGTGGTGCATCGCTCATCGACTCATCATTCCAAGTGCACCATCTGCCCGTTGCGAACCTTTGTTGGTATCTAGGCCGTTGTTAACCGGCCACTATCCTGCAAGTTCCGTGCTGATGATTTAATCTTGTTTATTTATGGTTTATCCAGTGCGTGGAACAGATTACTGCAAAGGACGCCGGTGAATTGCAACGTATGGGGGCCCGTAAATCTTGGACACTTCCTCGTGCATAATATGTCCAAAAGACCTAATCAGAAGACGACATTTCCCCATGGTATCGCCCACCGCTAACAAACCAGTTTTTGCAGGCATGACGATCGCCCACCCGTAATATAAAGGCCAGTTCTTCATTCATTATGTAAAAGCGCAATTCACCATTGTGTTCTCTTCATGCACTATAACTACTATCATTGGTTCCAAACATTCTAAACTCCCAAAATTTAAACAAGAACGCCTACCGAAACCCAATTTTAAACCAAAATTCTCTTCCATTCTGGCTCCAAGCACCAACTTGTGGTTCATCACAATCGACTATTAAGGCTGATCGCGAAAATTTATTTGTGCTTCCCAAATTTCAAAAACCGGTGATGCCCGCAGCATTCACTGTTGTTCTGCATTCATTGCAATGATCTACATGCAATTTGCTTCAATATTCTAAGCTCATCCCAGAATTTTGAGCTCTGAAACAGATACCATATATGCTTCAGCAGCACCCAGTAGCTTAATTGTGCTCAACAAAAAAACCAGCTCAGAATTTCGCATAAACCCATACATGCCGGCATCCCACTCTCGCTTTTTGCCACGCCTCCCTTGTTCTGCATCATAGCAGAAGTCGTTTGTGCGGAATGTTACTTCGTTGTCGCCTACGAAAAA
>LUCM01007256.1:128642-173218 GCA_008360955.1 Fasciolopsis buskii | reverse complement strand
CGTGCAGCTTACGCTGGACTGAAGCACTTGAGGAGTCGGCCTGATATTTCACTGAAGTTGAAAGGTCGTGTGCACTGTACTGCAGTGCACTCAGTTCTGTTGTACGGTTGCGAGACATGGAGTATGCGTGTGGGCGATATTCGTCGGCTACAGGTTTTCGACCACCGATGTCTAAGTAGTATTGCTGGGATTGGATGGAGGGAGGGGGTGAGTAATCTAGACTTTCGGAATCTAGTACTAGGTGCCGGTTCTCAGAATACATCATTTTGACGTTTGAAATAGCAGACTATGTTGTTTGGGTCAAGTTTTGCGTAAGGCGAACACTCGTTTACTAGGCCATACCCTATTTTGGGTTCCTCCCAAGGAATAGAAAAAGCCATGTGGTGATCGACAGATGGCGTGGCAATGTGGAATGAGAAAATGCATTGCGGGCTTAGGCAAACTAGGTTTCTCACGTCTTCGTGATTGGAATCCGAAAGACCCATCAACTAGCTGGCTGAAGACACTGAAGGATATGGAATTGAACCGTGACCAGCAGTGATTACATTGTCATTTTCTATCGAATCAGAATGATGGAAAAAATGCGTTTGTACCGTTAGACTGTGTTCCGTGTGTCGGCTGCAGCAGCATCTTATCTTTTTCCGCCGCTGTTGGTCCACTCCCTTTTCCCTTTAGATATTCACTCTTTTTATAGAAACGCGTAATTCTGGGGAAAAGGCAGCGTTACTGTTTAACGCTGAATGATGATCACGATGATGATGATGATGATAATGATGATGATGATGATGGTCATATTGTGCGCATGCCCACAGAACAACTGCCTGACTCGTTGTACGCTGTTCTTCTAGACATTTAATGGTTGGAATATGGCTTGAGGTGGACAGTCAATGATATGGGCAAAAGCATGAAAGCTTTATCCAGTGAACTGACTCGTGTAGGTGCAGTTAGACTACCGGATCGGGGTCCACGAGATCCCCCTTCCAAGCTTTGGTTTTAGATAGTAGGTGATACGGCGCTGTTGCATTCGAAAACTTTCTTCTTCTGTTTAGTTCCTAAACTTACTATTCTGCAGTTGATTTCTCATTTATCCTCGTTCTTTTTTTCTGTCTGAGCAGATGATACCGTGGGGTTGCAACCACAACCGCAGTACATTGGTGCAGACAAAATGGTTGTCCAAAATGAACAGCACTAAATTGGATCATCAACCAAGTTGCTAGATTCGTAAGGTTACTTCTCACTAACTTGTAACTGGACTTTTCGGGTTCTTCGCTTAGCCATCGATTTCTGGTGTCTCACACTCACACTATCAGCAACCGGGTTCAAACAGTTCTGGAAAGGTTCCGAAGCTCTGTTGTTAAATTTAACCCTGCTGTGGTAAAGCAGTATAAATCAAAACTGATTTGCACGAAAATCAAACAGCTGCACCTAATGAAACAATTAACATGATTCGTTTATTAGTTCATTTCGGTTTGATTGTTAAACCTTTCAACATCCGACTTCATTTCATACATACCAGAGCTTCAAGATGCCACGAGCGGGAGTTGAGTAGATGACGAGAAACCATGGAAGCACGGCACAGCTGTCTCGTCCTAGTTAGGAATTGTCGGCTATACAGTGCTCCCATGATTTCTTAATGGCGAGTTGAGCATTGATATCACGTGATGCATAATTTCATAAAAACATCTATGTCCTACTACTAACACGTACTAAATGATGAGAGCCAGAGGGGTGGAATATACCTAAATGGAGAAGAAAGTCTGCCAAAGACAGAAGTGTTATTTCTCTGTGATACGCCATACATTCGCCTGATCGACATGATCATCAATTGGACAAACGGGGTGCTTTTAGACTTACAAATCTGAAACAGTAACGTTTGTTGCTCATCGATTCAGGCATAGAACTCCGGAAAGCTTCTCGATTAGCATAGTTTACGAGAAAATCACACTAACGAAATCATTGGTATCGAATGAAGAATGGAAATGCTCGATCTCTCCGTCCAATATCACCACGGAGTTGGCTCATTTTGGTTAGAAGTCAAGACTAATGTGCATGGATTACACTCGCATGGTTTACAAGGATTAGCTGGGCGTTGATTTTGCGGGATGAAATATTTGGAAACCACTTTGAGTTATGCGCTACCTTATTCCGGTAATTATAACATTCTTTTGGTAAGACACATTCTCGATGAGGAACACATTTTAAAAAGAAGCTAGAAAATTTTTCGGAAGGTATTACTGTGCTGAAGATGGCATCAATTCTAATCACAATAGTGAAGGTCATTTTGTTAGTACCGTCTAGCAAACTTAAGTTAGGTCGCGTGATCTGAGAAGTGGCAATTAATCGAAAGCTACCCGGTTTACAGAGGAGAATACACGAAATAATCGCTTGGAAGACAAACCTGGTCAATCTTGTTGCCAAAAAGGGCTTGACTACAAATGGCTCGGTTTCACTGTTCCCTTTGAGGATATTTTCACACTTTTGTGAACGGTTCACTTATTCTGCATGATCAGTCAATCCACTAGGATAGGATGGACAACTTAGGATGACTTATTGTACTGATATTCATCTTTGGGGATTAGATCAAACACAAGAAATTTATCCCTAACTTTATTTCGAAGAAACCATACATGATCACAGTAAAGTTTGGCCGGTTGCATTTCGGTGAAAACCAAAGAAGTTTTCAGTCATTTTCGATTAATCAGTTGGTCTTCAGCTCCTCGTTTGACTTGATCATCTTGCGAGGTAAGCTGGAGACTGGATTAATACTGTCCTGTGGAATTACGAGGTCTACTGTGATTCACGATAATAAAGCATGGACCTAAATTGGGAGGACCTTTTGGAGTAGCTCCTAATTCAAAGTTTGCATATGAAAGCAGCAGGCCGACTATGTCCAATTTCGTTTATAAGTCACTCGTGTATGCAATAATTAGACTGAATCATCACCGATGGAATATTTGTAAACCAATGGCGAAGGCGGAATGTTTGATCTTTCTGTTTGTTGGTCCCAGGGGCCCACAGTGGTTGGTTTGAAACGGTAAGCGACAAGGCAGCTATACCGCACTGCGTCACGTGATTTGTACGTGAACCAGCCACATCAATGTAGAGCGGTACTGACTAATTGCAGTTGGATGTGAACCCTATAAACCAAAAAATTAGTTGTTTATTGACATTTTTAATCAACCGGTCGGCTGTATGCGGTTCGCACAAGTCCTCTTGCGCTTCCGTGGTAGTAAAGGGATCAACTTTCTTGGTTTTGTAAATGGGGATTGTTCCAGGTTTGTACTAATTCGCCGTTGATCGGTCATCAATTTCGTAGCCTGCAGACGAAAGTATTTTGAATTTTTGAAATACGACACAGTTGAAAATAATAAAAAGTAAGGGTAGAAATGGCATGAAAGTTCTGCTTTGCTCACATAAGTGGCACGTGACAGTGTTGTCTTATGTTCATCCTGCAGACCAGGAAGGCTTACTAACCAATGAGGTATGCAGAAGACAGAGGTTCGTCATACGAATTTCGAGCTGTCGTTATGGTTCACAAGTCCAAAAGCCAAAAGTTTACCTCCTTTCAAGGTTATCTTTACAAAATTTTTTCAACTCCTGATTCCAGCCACAAAGCAATAGTTACACCACAAGGTAACACTAACCATTCTGAAGACAGAAATTACGACCGACGTCTCTGAACATGCCATCGGCAGGCCTCCGAAAAATTAAGTGCCGCGTCATTGAAACGACATAAATTTCGCAGTCATGAAGAGTCATCCCTGACGAGCCAGTGACAATGACGTTCGACTAACAACAATCCTTTATAGTTACGCATCTCATTACCGTTGCAATGACTATGCACCGTTCAAATTTTCTAAAAAAACCGCGTAAGATAACGGCAGATTTCTACCGTATTTTTTAACGGGGAGTTAAGCGAAAGTGCTGCATGATGATCCGTTTAGAACTTTCGATGCATTCACCGTAACTATTACGGGAACAATTGTGCTCTTTTTCTGTCCCCGATTATCTTAGAGGAATGTTTTTTCCCCTATTCTAACCCCAACCACTGGTTTGCCTCCATCTCAAGCAAGCCCACGGGATCAGAAGGTTTGGCGGCTTTGTCCCGATTTCAAAGTTGGACATGGTGAATTTTACACGCAGTATTGCAGATTCTTATAATCGAATCATCAATACATTTTCTGCCCTCATCCTGAAACTCTCGGGCTGTAATGGAACGATCGCAGGACGCGTGTTTAATGCCCCAAATAGCACTTCACCGAGAAAACCATTCTGCGTGGATTAGAAGGGACAATGCCCCAAAAACAACTAGCTCATCACAAAATGTTTCTATTCTGTCTCGTGAAAAACGGATTGCAGACATTACTAGTATTAATCGAATCCATACCTGATTTTCCGACTACTGATTTCGTTGCGTGTCGTCCGTTGTTAGTCCCAGACGAAACCCACATAAAGGGAATCGACTGGTCGGCGAATTTGATAACGTAGACAAATACGTGCACGCGCTTGATTGGCTCGAGTCTGTCGAGCACTTCACCTATTTTTTATCTGACCAGACATTCATACAGAAATCATAAGCCAACTAGGCCTATGACATGGACTTATAATAAGCATGACTGAGAAAGACTACGTGTTATCAGAAGGCGGATATTGCGCTAATATTCAGTTCCAGGTTACTATATTGAACTGTCATTGGCATTTGGTACACCGACTTTACGGAAATTCCTGTATCTCCATTTCATTTCGCTTTTGGTACTGAGGATGTTCTAACAAACGGTTTTTCTGGTCCACTTGACGGCGCAGTGGGACTGTTCACTGGGAACAGAGTTTTGAGCTCGAAGTAATCGAATAATATCGTTTTGGTGAACCACAATCCTCGGGCTATTCAGCATATTTTGAACTGACTGGTGATTGACGTATCCCGATAAGGTTTTACATCTTATTTATTCAAAGTTCTCGGAGCTTCTTCAAGATTGGCAGGAGCAGCTCCTTGCATTAACTCATTGTGGTGATCAGTTGGAGCCGGCCAGTGGCTTCCAGCACATCTTGAGCCAGATTATACCAAGATGCGATGTTCGTGGGAGGTCATATTGCGAAATGTGAAGGCCACAATCACGACCGGAGGCTGCAAAATCTATGGGAAACCCTCAAAGATATTTTGCTCTTCACGGATCTATTTAATTCCCAAGGCACATATCCCATACTGCTGAAGACTCGTCGCCACTGTACACATCCTCAAATCTAGTAGTTCCAGTATTCCAGCCAAAACCTTTCGTCCTACCGCCTGCACATACTGCAATTTTATGCAAGTAGAATGTATCTTCTAAAGACGTCTAACTTCTTCTCTTAGTGCACCCGAGGAAGCCCTTCAGTTCGCCTGCGAAACCAAACTGATCCACATCAGATACTGTGGGTTTCCTGCTTCATTATGTTGCCAAATGCTTAAATTCTTCCACAAAGTCTGTCGGATAGACGTCCTAAGATTTCCTCCCTGCCTTCGGCAGTGTTCCGCAATCATTACTTCTTCGCAAACGGAGCAGTCTGAGTGTCTCTACCACCCCCTGAAATGGCCATCAAGTTGCCTCACCAACAAAACCTAGCTTGGACAGAATAACCAACCCCGTAGGTAAACAATTCTAGAGTCTAAGTGCGACGAAGGCTTTTGACATGACCTACAGAGCTTGGCTACTTGGTATGTGTTAGTAGTAGGAGATTAAATGTTTTCATGAAATAATTCACCTTTGAAAGCCTTCCCAGTAGCGCGATGGCTAAGGCGTTCGACTCAAAGTCGTTCCTCTCGAGTTTGCGTCCCAGTTCGAGCGCGGTGGATATGCACTGCTGATCATTTCTAACAAGGTTGAAACAGCTGTACGGTGCTTCCATGGTTTCTAAAGGATGAGTTAGGCGATGATATCACATGGTGAATTATTCCATGAATTCTAGAATCCTCCAATGAGCTGTCCTTTCTCTTTATTTATTTTCCGTATACATTAGCTCTCTGCATACTAATTCCTCTGGTCAATTAATAAAATACGCTGATGACATTGGCCTCTAACAGTCTAATTCTGGAACCGAGTACTTCTCCAACTTTCCGAACAACTTGTCTCTCATTCGTGAGCTTAAATGACAACCTTTTTACAGAAATACAAAACACTATTTCCCTATTTGCTTACCAATGTTTTCCCCACTCACTTCTATTAATCGTCCATCACTTTCGGAGGAAGACTTCAGAACTCTTCGTGGAATCTTCCAACTGTCACTTGTGTATTTCAGATTCCACTGCAGGGACTATCCACCAAAATGTAATATGCCTTTATCTGCGTGTGAAAAATCTGCATCACAAATTCTTTCCCATCCCTTCCATCGTTTGCACGATGACCTTTTCAAATGCCAGCCCGAGACCAGGACACGTTCTACTTTCCGCTCTACGCTCTTCTACGTAAATGTCTACAGGAACTTGACTGTTCCATGGTTAGGCAAAAATCTTCACCAACCGGGAGCTGGTCGTGACTGATTTTCTGCACAGGCTCTCATGATTCATTTTAATCCTGGTATTTTTGACGGGTGACGGATGCTTCTATTTTAAATGAGATCCGGACACCCGCGTATAGAAAATACCATGTAAATACAACATAAATCCAAATATGTGCTACTCATTCCATGCTGCACAAAGCCTGCTGAATATGAAAACTTTCGTATAGGTTGAGTTTCTAACCCTCTGGAGACTAAACCCAACGTTTGCTAATAAGTTCACTGGGTTACCTCATTTTCATTGCTTTTATGACAAAATCGATCGTAAAACTACCTTATTTTATTATTGCTTCATCTGTCCTGAGTAAACTTCAGTCTTGTCTGTTTGTAAACGAACCACTACTTTTAGCATACGAAGGTAGACTGACGAGTCAAAACTGCCCATGAAATAGTCTACCCATATATATATATATATATATATATATATATATATATATTTGTGAATGAAACATGTGGTTGGTATATTACGACCAGTTTGATCTACTGATCGGCCGAATAGACAGAGCGGTGATCAGCATTTGGAATAAAGGATATAAGTCGAAAACTATAGAATGCGATTCTAGTCACACTTAAATAATGCGGCTGGACAATGCATTGCTTAACGATCTAAATTAACCTAAACAAACGTAGCCTAAAATAGTGTGGAAACATTTCCTGCTTCGTGTTCGCTCTTGAATAGTCGATTGGCCCTGCTCGGGACTAAATAAATCAAACGGGAAAATTCTTTTGCCGTCATTTTACATGAAGTTATTAGACACAAATGGGCGTACTTCAACCCACTATTTTGGTTTTCTCCCTTTTGATGTCTCGTCTAACATGAAGTGGATGAAAACACTAATAGCTAACATTCACAAACGTACGAATGCCCAATAAATTTGAACTAATCAAGGAGCGTCTAATGAATGCGACTAAGAAACCAGATTTATGCACACCGTTGGCATGACAACAAGACGCATTTGTTCACTTATTCGTTCAGACACTTTTTTTACAATTCGCTTGTCAGTGCAATTGGAAAATGAAAAAAACACTTCTACCGCCCAAAGTTTACTTTTCGCTGCGAGACTTTCTACCGGAACCAACAGACACTTCAATGTCCCGAAATGTAAGATAGTCCTAGGAGGGCATACATATTAACAGAGTAGATGCATAACGAATACTGAGAGAAAAGTAGACTGACAAACTGATTGTCTAACTGAAGAGCTGACTCACTTATTCACTGACCTACTTGCCCACACTCATAATATCACCCACCTCCTCATTGACCGATCGACTTTCACAGAGGCAAAATATCATTTTGGTGGACTGTATATGTTTTTTTAAATTGGAAATCATTCATTTAGGTTGTGAATGAAAAGTCTTTTGGCATGGGGACAACAATCTGGTTAAATGAACGACAGTCCCCACAAGTTCACCAAATGCCAGATCACTTCGGGATCATGAGCAAAATCGGGGCCCGGGGGCCCGTGGACGGATGGACTGCCATTAGGTCTGCCGCACGTTCGAATTCCTGTCGCACCCGACAAGCTTACCAGATTGCAGATCACATAGATGAGAATGCATCGGCTGATTACCATTGGCTAAGTGTTGGTGCATTGAAAGGGTAAGCAGACCGATACAATGACAAGGTTTAGTGAGAGGCGTGAGTCCTTCAAAATGTCAACAAAAGGCGACTGCATGACTGCCCGCCGGATATCGTTAAGACTGATTACCATGCTTGTATCCAATGTGTAAATTTTGTTTGCTTTTTAGTTAGTTGCCGGTGTCTGAGACATTGCTAGGTCGAACTGGTATGGGGAATGAGAGTGATGACGAAAGTTTTGTGTCCATCTGAATAAAAACCTATTGGAAACATCATTGAATTTCTTAATTAATGGTAAGGGAATGTATGCTGAACGTTGTGATCGTAGTATTGCTGACAGCTTGCAATATGAGTGGAGTGTATTTGAGGCGGCAGCGCTTGGGTAGCAAAAGAACATTGATCTGTGGTCGGTGCCTATGAAATGACGGAAACCAGTAGACTGATTTGCTACTTTGAAACGAAATGACAACAGGAGTCATTGCTGTTTCCGGCTGGCTTGGTCGTTTGACTGTTGCCATGTGCCGAAAGAAGACGGGAAACAGCTGCGGGCCTCGTCACAAAATTACGACGATATCAACATGTGTGAGAATAGCATATGCGCGACAGGGATCGAAGGCGACGGACATGAGCTATCGTAAGATGTTGAGCAGTGCTCGATCTACCTGTGGTGCTCCATTTAGTGCTCAGAAATCGGACCGGTCATCCAAACCGCCACTTGCCTCGGAGAACAGAGTACAGTGAAGCAGTCCTTCTATGGGCATGCGCAAAACATGTCTGGGCCGAACGAGGTTCAGAGTTTATCGAAAAGTGGATGGGTCATGTGATGGTTTTCTGTAAGCATTTTTTCAAAAGTTTGTAATGCAACGATGTCGGCAATTAATGTAATTGGCCGAAGTTTCAATCAACTTTATGTTAACTTATTTCTCCTACCTAGGGTCATTTGATTGGAGAAGGTTACTTGAAAAATGCTAGCCCGGGTAGCTGAAACTTCGGCCAGGTGCTCTGCTTCCCAACTTCTAAAAAATCACGTCTGCAAGACATGTCCCAATTACCATAATCTGTTTAGGTTCAAGTCGTCTTCGAAAAACTGATTCTCACGGCTTTGTATCTTGCGCTAAACCCGCAAACTTGGACCAAACCTGGTTATATTTTCCAGGCGGGAACATGTTAGATAGCCGTAACCTGTAGCTATTGCGTTACTGAATCGTGAAACTGTTAATGATGGCAAATACTCCATAGCAGCCATCATTAAGATGTGGTTCCTCGTTTGTTTTAGTTTGGGTACTGATAGACCAGTGATGGGATCAGTCAATGTCATCCTTGTGGATATCCTGAAGAATAGTTGTACCAAATCTTTTTTATTCATCTTTTCCAACTTTCGGGCTATTGCATTTGGGGCCTAGTCAAACACAACAATTGGGAAGAAAGTTACATAATCCATGTTGCAGGCATATGATACGGCAAACGGGGTAAAAACTGAACTGATTATAGAATATTGTAAATAGTTCAGTCCCACTTCTGTTTTCGATGATCGAGGTCAGAGAGGGAGATATAGCGGAGTTTTGTGCAGATTCACTCCGCCGGATGGTTCGGAAACTCTTCTCCAGCCGCCACGAAAACAATATCTTCTAAACATCCAATGTGGTTACTCACATCCAGTAGTTTATTCATTTCCGACCAATTTTGCACCCGTTCAACCGATTTGACAATAACCCAGTCACATTAGCATTGTTTTTCTTGGTGCACTGAAATCACTTTTTTCATTTTAATTTCTATCTTAGTTTAAATTCGTTTCTGAAAGAGACATTGGGTTGTTCAAGGGTCATGCAAATGTCCCGTTATTTGACTGTATTTCATGAATTAACTAACAAAAAATGAACAGGCAACTCGTGTACTTTGCACCCCTCTTTCTTGACATCGATACACCGACACTTAGGGCATGCCGAACAAGTTTGCCTTTAAGGATTGGGTTCATCTGGTGTCGAAGGCTAACGATGCCCAGTTACGTCTATCTTCTTAATCCTAAATGCTGTTCAATTTGGACATTCTTCCCAAACATCGTGAATATCCGCACTGTCTCTCAGACGAACTTGGTAACAAGGTTTCACTAGGTTAGAGGCTACGCGTAGGGTTTCTGGGGGAATCATAAACTCCGGATACTACGTGTTAGGCAGGAAAACAGAGTAGCCTGTACCTCTTGCGACCCGCTTGGACGCTTCCTTTGGGCTGCATCCGTACCTAGTCAAATACTAAAACTTTTCATTATCAGTAGTGTGCATCTGGAAACCAGGGACAAGTTAGCAACACTTAAGGATCTATTCAGAAAACCTATCACAATAAAGCAAAAATGTTCAGGCAACTTTCTATGGGATAGTCCTCGTTTTTCGCAGACATCGTTAGCCAAAAGCTCTCTAATGTTTTAACATTAAAATAGTTAATTGGTCCTTTTGACTAGGTTCAACCAAACCGCCAGGTTTTGACTAAAACGAGTGATACGAGCACAAATCCATACGAAGATCTTCATGACTGGTGCATTTTGTTAGAATAGCCTGAGTTGAGTGTAAGAATTCTAGCACGAGAATTTTGAGTGTCCGGAAATGGAACAACCAGAATAGCAGTCCAAAAATCCTGCATGCTTTCTTGCTTTTCAATGCAGCTGGAAATCACAAGGAGGGCGGGGTAGTTTCAATTACATGGCCATCGTAATCACTGTAGCATGTGATTTAGAATATGGTGCACATTTTGATGTTCGAAACAAAAAAGTGTGCGAGCAGACAACACAGGATTCTCGGCAACACGCACGGACTAAATTCAAGTCCAATCGCTTCTGAACGGCCAGTTCTGAGACTTCGTTCATTTCACGGAATCTAACTGAACACGTGTTAGGCACAGGCAGATTCACATTTTTAGAGTGGATTTTCAGAGCGGCGAGCTCCACAACACGTTTGTGTGCAACCCAACAGTTTTACAATGTTTTCGGTCACGAATTCTATTTCGTCGTATTGACTGTTTCAACAAGCGTCCTCGAATCATGGAATTATGAAATGGCTAAATTGTTCTGCGTCTTTAGATGTCCAAATGATGACCTCTGTCAGGCATTTCATGGGTATTATGGGGCTGAACAACTGAAAATGAAGATCCATTTCACCCACAGTGGTAGTGTTTGCGTCACAACATCATCTCATCAACGAAAATCAGGATCTCTTCAAATTCCGTTTGAGTATTTCCAGCCTGCCGATTCTTGAGTAGGGGAGAAATCACGAAGAGTTCTGGCATCTAGATACGTCCTCTCCATGTATTTCGATATGAGAGGAGCGGCTTCGATTAGAGTCCGATGAATAGGCTAGGCGAAGAAATCGATCAACTTGAATTTTTGCCATGCCAGTTGATTTAACCGGTGTGCGTCACTTTACCGTCAGTCGTAGATCAGACCGTTAGTCAGCTTCCCCGTTGGTTCCTGTAGTAAAACCCCGCTTGATTCAGGAATCCCAATTCACCTGAACCTAAGGTCCGTTGTTCATCTTGTTTCTATTGCGCAAGGTGCCAGAAATCAAACACAAACTTCTTTCCCAACGCTAATCAAATAAACTTATGAGTCAGATCACCAGTCCAACGAAAGCACACGCCACTGCGCTGATGGCATTCTCCCACATGACCGAAACTGATAGAAATGACTAATTCACTTGTTCGATACACGAAGTCGCTTAGATGCTTACAGAATCTTTATTATGAAGCCAGTGTCCAGAAAAATTTGAGTGCATTTGATTAACTGACCAGCTCGAATTTGTTTAATCATAAATTGTTTGCGCTCACTATGCTCTTAAACCGCCTTGTGATCAGACTAACTAGTTCGCTGCTGTTGTGTTGGCTTGTTCATTGAGAGAAATATCCACGTCCTTGTGCGCAACTTAACATTTCGGTGGCAAATTTCCCGAATCCTATCAGTCGATCAAACCACAGGGAACCATCCAGTCAGAAAGGCCGCCTTACCTGGACCAAATTGGTCGGTTTTCCTTTAGCTGATGACTCGACTGATTAAGCAGGTACTGTATCGAATTAGATGCAGGTATGGTTCGAGGGCAGATCGGCGGTTCTAGCTGACTAACGCAATGATTTCAAAAAGATTTTGCCAACCCTGGACAGAACCACATACGCTCGCTTCCCACCAGAGCTCGCGGACCAATCGTTCATGCTGATTCATCCGAACACTGACGGTTGCGATAATCAGGACTGATGATAAAGTATCGTAATTCATACTCTGACTATCCCAGGGTGACACTATTCCTCTTCGCTTACACAAATTATAGGGCTGTCCTGGCAATTTGTAAACAATCGAGAATGTAAACCGTCACCCCAGGGCTACAGAAGCTTACTCTTATCAGTTTGTCCATTAAGGCTCAGGACAAAATAACGCGTGACTGAGGCCTGTGTCGTTTGCACTCACAAATAGTGCAGAAAGATCTCCGGTACCAATGGTCAATCACTAATCGCTAAGTGAAGATCAAGACTACCATTGATTTGGGATCTTAAATCAAATTGGTAACTTTTTTAATTTAGTAGTTTATTCATTCCCGTTATCTGACAGTTTTTAGTCAATTCATAAAATTAATGAGACCCCGGGATTTGGCTCATACAAACCCGTAGGTCCGCAAACTTCCGTCAGTCGGTAAGATAGAGAAAAAACAAAATGAAGGCAGGATAAGAGGAATGTATGGTATGTTGCGTCACTGGCATATTACCAGTATGTAATAAAAAGCCTACTCCAACAGAATGTGTCTAGCTTCATGCAAAGTGAAAAACAGAAATCATTGAAACTTGCCAGAACAGGCGAAAGCCTACAGTTCACGTGTACGGTAAAATAACTGCAAAGGAACAAATATCACAAAACCAAGGCCAAGCTTCGAAGACTGCGGAGAAAATGACATCTGAAGGCAGTCGGCATTCTCTGAGGGACCGGCGACACCCTAGTTTTATTAAGGTGAGTTTCCAGTTGCTTTTAACGTACGGTTAAGGTCTAATTAATGAAGGAATTAAGAATGACATGTGCTTGTCCAAAGCGATCCGGTCCATGGAAGAAGGTATTTTAACAATGACGATTTTACCGCCAAAAAGGGCAAACAATGCATTTAGTAATGTAAGCTGTGTTATCTTTGATTCTTTTGTAACACTTTAGTGTTCTCTTTTTTTATTGGAACAGATGATCGACTTCTGACTGAACTACAACCGCTTCAGACCTTCTATGAGAAAATCAGAAGGGAAACATGTGATGTACATGAATGCCTTGCATTGTGAGGGCTACCTGCTATTTGCCAAAGGAATGAAATTACCCATTATATATATATATATATTCATACACCTACGGCGCCACTCCCATCAACTGACTAAACCACGACGCATTGTGCTTACTGAAGTGGTTCGTTTCCGTTCAATCTGGTATTCTCCTTGACCTAAAGGAAACTGGACCTTGGTAACCCCCCGGAGTAACTTGTGGGTGGCTTATTGTTTAAGCCATTGCAATACGTTGGTGTGTTTGTGGGCTACCGCGTAGGTTCCGTCTGAATTCAGCTACTGATACGTTCAGCTGGCCGCGAAAATCTGACCGAAAGATAAGGGACCATCAACTTTCATTGCGTAAAATACACAGGCTTTAATCCTTTGGATTTCGTATATTTCCCGAATTCAGTTTACCGTCCCTCTCATATGAAAATATGACAAGAGCACACAGGATTCAATGCATTGATACTTATTTATCATTAACAGTTTTTTTATTCCGTAGCATCCTGTTTTTCATTTTGACCGATCCAGTAGGTCTCGTGATACACCAGGGAGAAAATAAGTGCTCGTCCCCTGATTAAGCCGGACTACTCTCGGTTAATCTCCCGGAGGTCAGTGGTCGACGGACTAATTAACACGAATTTCCCGAACGATGACCGGCTAATCCAATTTGTCCAGCTTCTGCTGGTGAGAAGCACACCACAACGCTAGCGGCTGACAGCGAACCGATCTCGGCGGTTACAACAAAACAGGCTTGCTGATCTTCCAAAAATCTATTACACGTATCGTGCTTCTTACTCACGAGTAGCACAATAATGTTTTCATCAATGATTAGTACAACTGATAACGTTCGCTCTAACCTCACGTTAGTTCAACCGCTGCTGTATTTCTTGTTTGACTCATTGCTCTGTGGAAGGCTCGATTTTGTCCGAAACAATTCAGTGGTGCGTTCACGTGCAAACGAAGGGAAATACTCCAGAACTGTGGTCCAGAGCCTCAATTCCGGCAAACGTCCGAGGATTGTGTCTCAGCGAGATAAACAGTGGAAATTTAAGAAATCGCAGAAACCTCATTTGGAAGAAACTGATATTGGCATTCAGCCCCAATTACCCTCCCGGATAGCTAATCAATAGATTTGCTCCTAATTTAATCTACCGTTTCTCTAGACGAAACCGTGAAATCCAATTTATCTATTGATGAATCCCTTATGGTACCAATCAGAATGGTCAGATACCTACTTTGCTCCTCGTAAACAAACCAGCAGTTCCGTAAAATAACCATTCTGTCGCTTGTTGTTTTTCTTTGAGACAACTGTATGGCTTTCCTGTTTACTTGCTCCCTGAAAAACGTAAGTAACCTCAGCACTGTTTCCATTCCAAGGTCGAGAAAGTACTCCCATTCTCCATGATTAATCAGCGTTTTTGGATTTTTTCTATTGAACAAGACAGTAGGCATTATCTGTTGTCCTAGGTTATTCCAGACAAGTCTACGTGATTTTCATCTGGTTTCGCATCCCCACATCTCTGAGTTTGTGAAAAAACTACATAACAGGACAATTTGCTCATACTGATATTAGGTTCGTAGCATTTCCTAGCGTCCACATTAATGTCAGGTCACGTCCAAAAATAGAAAAACGGAAATCTTGCATGAAACATACATACGTGGCAAAAGCAACCTAAGCAGCACAATAAATAAGGAAATAGAGTTTGATTTCCAGAAGGAACTCGCCCATCCAGTTATTTTGTTGTTGATATTTCTTTACCGTCATTTAGGTTCCCATGAATTTCTATCGATATCTTGCGCAGAAATTTCGTAGAGAATGTTTTGCTATGAAGACTTGTCAGTTCGTGTAATATACACACTGCGGATTGCCATGCTGGGTTGATTGTGTAATCGCTATATCTGGCCCGTACCTCACAAAGCGTTGGTTTAGGGCGCTTTCGTTGATTGTGCATTACAGGCCCGCACTGGACTTTTTGAAGAATGCTGACTCTGTGCTTGATATACTGATCGCGAACGTCAGTCGCTTCTAAAGGGGCTAGTATTTTAAGTTCCCAACGGGTCAAATGTGAAATGTCAACGAGCAAATTGACAATGGATTTCAATAGCTTTACAAGTGTGACTTTCGAGTTGGCTCTCTGACCCGAAACCTGCCTTGGCATACAGTACTTAGTTTTTCATAACGGTGCTTTGGAAGAAAACAGATTAGTCTACTGGATAATTAAACCCAATAAATACACGTTATTGAGCTTATATGCTTCGAACAGTCACTGTTGATTCGAACTAAATCCAAAGGTGTGATCATGATACAGTGAGGCGTTGATCGATCAAAAACTGCACCTTCGATTGAGAAATGCACAAAAAAGTGATGCGTCACCCGACGCATCCTGATGTTTCACTGTTGCACGGCTGCATACGTGCTCCTACAGCGGAGCGACATGATAGGATGAACAGTGAGTATGCAAGCTAGATAAGACAGGAGCGGAGTGGGGTTGACAAAATCGTAGATTCAAAAAGCGGTAGAATTAGAGACCAATGCCATGAGTCGGTCAGCCGACGCAAGTGGCGAAGTTAGTTAGGAAAACGTGGTTGCATTCATGATGAAATTTATGTCTACATTCGTGTGTTTACACAAGCCGACCTGTGTTCGAAATGTACCAATGAGTCATCCAAATGTGACACGAAGAATGTGATAATTCTATAGGAGACCTGCTTGTGAGAAGTGATGATTCTAAGCTGAACAAGGGGGGTTAAAACAGTGCATTTTTGCTTCATCCATTTTCACAAACATCAGAGACGTTAAAAGCCAACTTTTGACAAACGAGATTGTCCCGTTAGTTGAACAACTGATAATGTAGAGTGCCTATGATGGCCATTCTAATAAATTGTACGTGATTAGAGCGCACAGAATGTGTTCGGCTAGGCATGTAACATTACTGTGATTATCAATAATTACGGGACACTGCAGGTGCAGCGTGGACTCATTTGAGTTGCCGCAATCTGGTAATTCTAGGTTGGAACGCCTGCACCTTCATTCCGGCGGTCCACTGCGACAGCTGAGTATTGAATCAGTCAAAACAAAATCACACAGAATCAGGTAAATCGAAATTTTTCGGCACTCAGCTAAGGGAGATTTTAAGCTTTAACGTGTAAAGCCTATGAGAGAAGCAGGTAAAAGTGTGTACTGCGATGCAACTACTCAGCTGACATTATATCAACATTTGTACTAGCCAATAGTACAAACATGCGTAAAAATTATTCCCGTAATCATATGACTGATTTTCCGGTAATTGCTGCTCACAAGGTGTGTGCATGTGACAGTCTACTTTTAATTCATCGATTTCGAATCGTCATTTGCCACCGGGATATTGTTTGCTTGATGGGAGTGTGATTGGACCAAAAATCAGTTTTGGGGATCAAACCTGTAATCGACAGTTGTGCTATTTGCTCCAAAACTTGCAATGAGGTCAAATAAAGAACGAAGACTATAGACACGTCCAAGACAAGACAAAATGCAAAATCGGATTCTCGAAAGATGGAAAATTCTGATCCCATGATCTGTCAACAAATTTCGCTTGTTGCTGTACCATTTCTCGCGTTATCTCAGAGTTACGTCAAAATCGTTCAGGTTTGCTTCAAAATTATTTGGAATTGGGTAAGAACATGCCTCTATTCCACAAGACTTATAAAGAATAAATCGGTTCACAGATTGTAGGGCAAAAGATACATAACCACAGTATATGTGCATAAATTTACCCCTTTAGAATTTATCGCGTTTCAGCAAACGAAATCTCGGCAAGTCAACTGGGTAATATTTCCTAATAGTTTCTCATAATCCCGAAATAATCCTGGCGAATTCTGGTACCGAGTATTGAATTCAAATCACTTAGACGGGATCTTGTTAAACGATATCTTTTAGTGTTCATTCTTCTCTTCACGTTCTCGAAAAAAATACCAAAATCGGACAAAATCAAAACTTCTATTGAGGAAAGCTGCTTTTTGTGTTACTCGATGTTGTTAAGGTGATATATCCAGGGGTATATTGATTCTATCCATTGGAACATTCGTACGCACACAGAGTTTATTGATCCAAGAAGAGTTTGGAAATAACAAAATAAAATAAAATATGGGTACCTACGTGATCGCGGCTAGAGGTTTGACTGTCCAAAATCTCGAAGAAAAAAAGGCAGAATAAAGTGGAAGACTGGAATGTCGAGGAACAAAAACCTTAGATCGAAAAAGGTTGGAGAACTGGTCTATCAGAACGGTTCAGTCGCTATGGTGTAAATTTGTGTGTACAATGACGTTAGTTCTGTGACGTTCGGAGGATCGGGTGTTGGAGTTTTGTTAACATGCGGTGTGAATTAGGCGTCTGGTATGTGTTCTTGACTCGTATAAGGAGGTGGACTGAGACGAGTCAAAATAAGTAGGTCTCCATCTGTCAATTCGAACGGTGTTCAGCTTAGAACCTTTCTGCACAACAAAACTTTTGTCAGCACGACTTAATACTTCAAAGACACCATCATATGGTGATATGAAAGATCTATGAACTAATTTATTGTGAACCAGTTTAAGAGCGTGTATCGTGTAGGATACTATGTACAAAAATGTTCGTCGGTGAAACATGAGTCGATGTTGGACGTAGGCGATTCCTTCGCTCTCGGAGTTGGTCAACAAACTAGATGGATTAGACTAGAATACACAAAGTTTTACTCCAGAAACAAGGTAAAAGTGGAAAAAGTCGATCAGGAGGATCAGGTCAGAAACATCAGCAGTTACGGGAACCGAAGAAAGGTATCACCCTAAACCAAGATCAAGTGTCAGCATCTTTTGATCGCATGCTTTTATAAAAGAGTAGTTAGTTGCTTGTGGAGTGACGGTGCGAAGAAGTAGATATTTTTCGCTGGTAGAGCAGAGATAACTTACATGGAGATCGGTACCAAGTGGCTTATTACGAAATTTGACCAGTCGGAAATGCGGATTAGGCCACCAGGTTCAGAACCAGGGGCTACGTTTGCTATCACTAATCGGCTTTCGAGCTTCTCACGCGATTCTTCTCCAATTTCGATTGGAACTTTACAAATCCCCGGTAATACCAATAACAGGAATGGCTGGATAGAGGACGTCTTCTAAATGATCCTGGGAGCGGCAGAAAAAGGTTTCGATTTATGTTTCAGGACAATATTAACCTGAGAAGTTAGATTATTACTTTGGTTCCTTAAATCCGAGACGGAATCAGCAAATCTCGTAGACTAGATGGCAAAGACAGTTGTGCTCATAGAATTAGTGTCAAACATTCGATCGACTGCTTTCGAGACATCTCTAAAAGATGCCAAAACTTCTCCGACCAAAAAAGGAAGTTTTATTAACCCGCATACCCTCCAAGGATGCCGCATGTGTCTGAGGAGTTGCGACAGTTCCCACTTATCAACTTCAAACGTTATGTATTGCTTATCAAGGCCAGAAAACAGTTCGATTAATCATCGCGTCTTCGTAAATTAAATCATACACTTCTTTATATTGGCTGGTAGGATTTGTATCAAATAGGAATACATTACTGGCTGATAACCGATGTGATGGATTCGAAAAATTATCTTTATCTGCGAGAAGCACGATTAGGATTGTGAAAAACGAAGCAGAGAAATCTCCACGGTTACTGAGGCCTCATAAGCGATTTAGCCGCTTTCAGCATCACAAATCCATGGTGGATTATGACAGTGTACAAAATGAGGTAGAGCTGCTCGCAGTCAAACGGACAGAACAGGGAAACACAAAACTCTAGAACTGAATTAAGGGTTTACCAATTTATAGCGTAAAAAGCACAGCTCGCGTTTTCTCTACGCGTCAAGTTAAAACTGGAAATCTATACAACCGATGATTTGTCTTTACACACTTCGATCAAGTCATGAGGTTCGGTCGCTTGCCCATCCGAAATGTTGCCATGTTCAAAATTAAAATACGCATGCTGGACGTGAGTCTGGATGCGGAAAAATCAATCCACGCACTACAAACTCACCGAAAAGCAAATAGTTGCACCAAAAAAGATTTCAGCGGCCGGAAACCACAGACTATTCTTCACCGAAGAAGGAATGCCCAACAAACTAGTGACAGGTAATCACTCCAATAAACCACGCTGGTTTGAGGCATCAGTACTGCTTTGATTGCCGATGAAGTCATTCCGTTAGGCAGCCCAGCAGCTTAGTGAATTCTCAAAATAGTGTGGATTGAAAATGGCTGCATTGGTTTGTGGTGACTTTGGTTGATGCAGGACAAGTAGAAATCGAGCTTTGCGGTAAGCTGTCACAAATTTTCTCGCTAAGGAATGCGAAAGTGGTTGGGTCTGTTTCAGATTTAACAACTACTGACTTGCATCAACGTATTCTGGTTTCGTTTCCTACCTGGCAGCATCGTATATTCAAAACAGTGGAAGATCAACTCATACAGAATTCCTCAGCCTTTTGGTAAATTAGCGTTCGGGAGTTTACGCTTCTCATCGAATGCGCTACCGACGGGGAAGGGGCCTACGAGCATCCGGCGATCCATCTCCTCCGATCATATGATCATGTCATGCAACCCGGAAGAAGCTTTGCTACAGCTTGCGTGGACAACCAATTAAGCGAACCCGTAGCCCAAAGTTCTGTGAGACACCTTTTATCTGCTACCCGTGCTCGTTGAAATAGTGAGCCTTTTGCAGTGATTACAATTGATTTGAGAACTCCGACTGGAATTGAAGTCGACATTTATCATCTAGGATCAGCCATGCAGGACGTTTGATCTTCGTGATGGTGTAGCCACAGGCTGGGTGAATACAAAGTGACCACAAAATAAAGCGCGATATGAATCCAAAGGTGTCCGTTAAAGGCTGACTTCGAAGTAACCGAGACAAGTCCTGGTGGAACTCGGATTTCGCTTCAGGAACGCTGCACGCAGCGGGTGCGTACATGCACGACGAACAAACAGCTACGTTTCAGTCAACGCTTGTGGGCGCACACAGAACCGTCTAACCGAACTACACACGAATGACCGTTGATTGCGATCCAGTCAAACCAATCACACTTAGTTCTCATGCTGGGGGCTACCCCAACGTTCGCATGACCATAAGAGCTAAAAAAACGGAATCACCTGATGCCCGAAGAGTGAAGCGACAGAAAAGGTTTTATCTGGGCAACCGATATTGATTATGGATGTGAGGACACCGCTTGTATCTAGTTTAAAGGTTTCAAGAATTCTAACTGCAGTAGACATGGTTGAATCCTCCTACTGAGGCAAGCCATACCATATAGGTCGCTGGGTTCCGGAGGCACGGAAGCAATCACACAAGGTCAAGGTGCAGTCTAATGCTAACGGGAAATGGTTGAGACCCAAAAGGCGAAGACTGTAACTGGGTAGAGAGGCTGAAAGATGTGGCTCAGAATCGACCAATCCTTGGAAAACATACTAAATGGTCTCCTTGAGGAACTCGTTTTCTTTATAGACTAACACGGAGGAAACAAGAAAAATGACAAACTGTATAAGGTGAAATTACATAAGAAAAACTGTTCCCATTTATTGGCGACCCCTCTTGTATTCGCTTTCGTTAGCGTTTTATTAAGTGTTTGTTGCTTTGACTCCTTGTACGTTCGCTCATCCAGATACTACTTACAATTCCAATATATATATATATACTCAGAGTCACTAGTTTAATTCGAATAACCCTCTATTCTTTTTGATTCATATGGTGACCGTGGTCAGCAGTCGGTATCAGTTGCAGTATCGCTTGCATCGGAAGTATAGAGAGGCGACAGCGCAGCCCTGAAACTGAATGTATTCCAGGTTGAGGCTGACATGAGTGGGGAGCGGTGTAGAACGCGGCTAAATACAAAGAACCTGCAACAATCAGGCACGCATCAACAGCACGGTGCGAGGTTACTCGAGATCTGCCGCCCGGCCCTCTCATACTAAGATTCGCCCTGGAAATGCCGACAACCACATGACTTTATGCCAGAGCTACGTTTTCCAACTAGACTATCTAGATTAATTGAGAAATTGATATAGTTTTGTGGTTCACTTGACGACACGGAAAATGTAGAATGACGCTATTACCTGAGACTAAAAATCTTCCGGCTTTTTTATCTCTTGTTGGGCAATCAGGTATTCAGAGAAAATCGATGTATAGTTGATTAATTATTAATGGCTCCAGAAGTGTCTCTGGCATTTTGTATTGTGGATACTAAGGGGCTAAACACAGTACTCGGATTTTTTCCATTAGATTACAGACTGCCTCTGTGCGGACCGTTTGTCTTCTAGTACGGTTAAATGCAAGTGTCCACACGCTCTATTATTTATTTCCTTTTCTCTTCATATTAGTCTCCCGGACAACGGCGATAAAAATGATTCCAGTGAGAATTCATTCATTCACACGAACACAAGGAAACCTGATTTGCTGTTGATTACATTCGCGGAATATTCAACAGGTTGCTTATGGAAACGAATATATTGACCTGGGAACAAATCCACTGTGTAATAACCCGGTAAAAAAGGCCAGACAAACACGTGCACATGCTAAGTCGAATTTGGGCGTCAGAGAAAACGTGTCACGAAAAATCACGAAAGAACCCAACGATTACAAGCCTAGTCAACTTGGTAACTGGCCGTTTGTATGTGGTTTCTCAGGGTAGTTAATCTAAAAGAAAGAAAAAAATAGATTCAATCGCGAGATACTTCCAGCAATGGTCATTTGCAGTCAGTACAACGCAAATCGGTTAACGTTTCCACCAGTCCTGGAACAGTGAACTAGTAGCTTTAAACAAGTGAGAACAATCCACCAGCTTCGGACAAACACTGGGCGCACGAAAAAAAAGCAAACACAAGTCGTTGTTTTCGTATTTTCACCTGGATGATTTGTCTCCCAAGACAGTCGAACATGGAGAGTTGGAATAAGACAATAATTTAGGCGAACAATTCATATGTTCGTTGGTATTTAACACAGTTATCCATCGAAAGATGGATGGGTTTGAAGCGCAGTACTAAGTTACCCGCTCTGTACGATAAAACTGCTCTGCGACGAGAGCTGAACTAAATTAGGCTTGCGTGAAGCAACCCGATGCTTACGCAGCCATCGCTGAAAACTCTGGGACATATCAAAAGTGACTAACTGTCAAGTGTACCAATGGCAATGACATATCGAACATGACACTGGCAAAGTTTGGGCATAATTAGGAAAGCAAGTACCATAAAAAGACTAAGTAGCTCACTTTTCGGAATTTTTAAAGTGCAAAAGTCCACAGGCTTTGTAGTCCCCAACTGTCTCCCAGTCTTCCAGACTGGTCATAAAGTTCCGAGTGAATTGTAATAAACTTTCGCTGTGATACATTGTGGAAGTCGTAGACAACGACCCCGTATAATGTGATCGCATTCAAATCGGTCACGCCAAACAAATCCTTTCGGATATAACTGGTCCACGTCGGTTGGCATATCGCCAGTTGTGCTCAGTCATCAGAATTTTCACTACCTCAACACAAGATTTACTGGAATCTAACATGGGCACAGTTCCACTCTTTCTTTCGCCACAATACGTGAATCTGACGCCACGTTTAAATTGGACTGGCAATGATCAATGCGCGAGCGGGGACGGGAACCCAAAATGGTTGAATGCTAATCGAACTCCTTAACCTTTAGACATACGGGGCCAATTGTTAACTGAACTTAAGTAATGTGTCCTTCTGTCAGTGGTTTTACATGATCACCTACCACAGCTTATGGTGAAAGCTTGTCCTAGGTTTGCATCGTAGTTCGGGTGAAAGGGATGCCACTGCATAGGATAACGTAATTGCTCAGAGCTTTTATGGTTTTACGTTCACCCATTAAAGCAATGATATTCAATCTCTTCTATTTCAGAAATCCTTCCTCGCTTGATTTGGCTTTGAGACTGCAAACGTTTCACCAACATTCGGGGTGACATCGTCAGTGTGTAGGTGCAGTTTACTTTCATCTTCTGCACTTACAAGTGCCTTGTCCCCTAGATTTGACTTTGGCCTCTTGGAAAACCCCGAACTTGTGGGGCAATGGTCCAGCCCGATGGATTTTGACATCCAGTAACCTGACTTGAAAAATCTGGTCACTTAGGCTTGATTTTATTGCGTCCATTTTGATTGAATAAATATTCGATAGTTCGCTATTGCAGTTATTTCCACATGGAATTGCGATCCATGACTATTAAGTGGTAAGCCATTTGGCCCATTTGTTTATTTGTTTATTTTCATTTGTTGGTTGGATTGTCTGCTCCTAGCCCCCGTGTACATGCCATCCTATCTGGGATTCATGGAAGGTTTCGCGCAACAAAATGTCAACGATATCCCAGGGACTTCGGCATATCAGGAGCAAAAGCGCAGATCACAAACTGGACTTTCACAATAACCACAAGAAGTCATGCATCAGGAATTTGCAAAACAAAGCTAAACTTATTGCAGCACAGTGCAATCAAGAAATCGAGGGGAAGCTTGCTTCTCAAGATGGTCCACAGCAGTGGGTTATCGAGAAACTTCCTAAAAGAAGCTTCGCAAGCAGTGAACAGCGAGGCAAACCACAAATCACCATGTGGTCGAAAGACGGTACTGCTCTGTATCAGAAATGCACCCGAAAAAAACCACAACACTCTTGATGAGGCGTAAACAGCCCAACCAACAAGAGAAAATTAAAAACAAACAAACCGTCCAAGCAGCTTGCTGCATATTAGTTACAGATTAAAATTCTTTGTAGAAATAACTATAATAGCAGGCTATCCAATATTCACCCAATCGATAAGCTTAACTGATCAAAATGTTCAGTTAGCTATTCAACAGGATTTCCTGTCGTAGGTTGTGGTCACGGCTTAAAGTTTTCCAAGCTTCGGTTTGGTAACCTTGTCCTAGAATAAAATTAAAACACACTCTTTGGACAGCTCACACGACATCACGTGCGAATCAAGACTTGATGGCCTCCAGCCCAGGCCGTGGCTATTGAAATAACAACCGGAAGCTACCAAACGATATCCAGGTATTGCCAAACGATTAAAACACCGGCAGTATAAAGACTAAGTGACAAACAAAGAGATCTGTGGTTGGTTCATGTATTTATTATTTTCTTTTCAAATCGAGGTTAGCGAGTGGTACAGGACACGTGTGCCCTATCACATGCACTATCGACTCATTCGTTCAGACCAGTGACTCTGAATCATGGTGTTGATGCATTCCACCACTAAAGCCGAATGAGAAGCAAAAAGAGATGAGAAAATCGAGAATGTGCAGTGCGCAGGACACGTATGGCGACAACACAAATTGTGGTCTGGGAAGGGACATGTGACGCTCTCAGGCCAACTGTTTTAATAACCTGAGACGAACGAGAGCTTTCTATGAAAAAGAATGAAAAAACGCTCGCCGAACTAGACAGATTGAATATTACCATTCAAACAGTATCAGTTTTATCTGATCTACACCAAAATTTATCTAGCAAGTTTTTAGTCGAACCACGTAAATTTAACAACAAATGTAATAGAATGCTGATCTGTGGCTGACCTCGTGCGTTAGCAAGGAGTCAACAGTAGCGGTGAGCCTACACAATTTTGTACTGCTGTCGAAAAAAATCGTTTACTTGGTAAGATGTAACTAACATTTTATTCTTATTAGTTAACAGTGCCGCGTGGAAATGTGACCTCATACAACACACCAAGCTACTCGACTTATCGATCGTTTCGGCCGCCATCCCAATCTGACAGCTCTATCGCTGCTACATGTTTCCGCCGTTAATTTTTGATCACGGACTATCTGAAAGTTGCATTATGAAATATGCTTATACTTGAAAATTATGTATTGTGGATAGAATGTTCCTCATACAAGGAAACAAAAAATCTTATGGTGGACTAAAACTGAGAAAACACGACTAGGTTGAGATGAACAATGGGCATTTCATTTAGCGAAGCAGCGACAAAACTCGATTTTCTACCTGGGGGCTTTCTATGTCAACAAGTGGTGCGTATGCACAATGCGCATGTCCGAAAACTGGAATGCTACATTCCTTCACTAATGGTTTCCGACTCTAGCCGGAGTTGGCATTCCAGAAAGAATGTGCACTCGTTCACAAGTTTTATTTAATCAAACTTTTCTTTCCGCCAGATTGAGGCCATGTCATAGCTGACATGAAGCTCTGAATCCATTCTCATCCAGAATAGTTGGTTAATTTTGATTCAGACAATCAGACAATTCAGACAATCAACGGCTGAACTAGCGAGCCTCCCAAAAAGAGAATGGATGAGTATTGGTCAAGCTGTGATTCGGACAGTCCCGAGAAAAGGGCAACAGAACTTTTGTCGGGGTCTCGGTGCTGAACAGCTGTAACGCAAGACCTAAATACCCTATGGTTTAAGATCAGAATCTGTTGTCGTTCGCAAATTCCACATCTTTGCCGATATTTCAGTTCCAACACGAAGTATCCGCATAAGAATCAATAATGAAGGCAGAGTTTCGTGCAGTAAATGGACGGATATGACAACAGATCAGCAACGTTTGTTTGAGTGTTTATATAAAGCACAACTGGTTGAGGTCACTTGTTTTCCATTGGTTTCCACTCGTTACCGCCCCTTACCTGTTGAGGCCTTATGGGATTTCAGTCCACTCCAAGTTTTTATACTACAGAGGCCGGTTCATCTCTTGGCTCTATGTAGCTGGCCCCAGTAGCCACAGTATATTCCTCTCCCATTGTACCTATGCCTCGAACTTGCAGTTAACAATACCACCTTGGTTTTACTCAAAAACATTAAAACTTAAAACAGTTATCAAGCAGCACTGAAGCTCATTGGGTTACCTGAAGAACTGACTGAGGAGTTCTACATACTGCAATTCACATTCTCTCTGGGGCTATGGAAAACTTCTGTTGTTAGTTCATGTAGATGATAACTGGATTCCAAAAAAATAATTTTATTAACTTAACATCAGATGCATTGGACATTTTAATATGCTACTAATCAGAGGCGACAGAAATTCCAAATTCAAGTTTCTCCAGTCCAGAATAAGTGCGTTTTCAGTTTGTCCTTAGTGCCGTTAACTTGTAATCTCCTCTCGCGCGCCTTGTCATAATCCATAGGACAGCTTACTATTATCTGCGGAAATGATGAATGGAGTAATAGACGGAGTATAACAAAACGGAACCGCTCGAACACCGTGGTAAACAATGTTCTCACTCAACTGAATCGATTCGTCATGAGGAAAAGAAGAATTTCAACCGATAGGTAGTCTAAAAAATCCAGACGACTGGCGCTACTGGTTTATTGCAGTCAGATAACCGTACTATTTCTCGCATTATTTCGGAACTATGTCAAAATTCCTCGGATTTTTGTCAAAACTAATCGGAATGGGGTATGAATGTACCTCTGTTTCAAAAGACTTATCAAGACTACACCTGTTTGCAGATGAATTATTAGTGCACGTAACGGTTCGATTTGTCACGTTCAAGTCCTATGCAAACGGGGTCTCAATAGGTCAGTAGGGTGAAATTTCCAAATAATTTTGACGCAGTTCTAACTGAGGTCCGAAATACTGTGTGAAGTTGTACAGAACCCATGTGTTAAAGTGGTTTGCGTTCCGATTTGAGGGGTTGGCCAATGCGAAGAGGGCCGCAAGCCGCTCTCAATCTAGGATGCGTTATAGGGATTAAAAGACGACACAGCTGTGGTCCCTTCAGGTATGTCCCATTGCCCACCAAGCAAAATCAGTTAACATGAAAAGATGGGAGCGATAAAGAAAATATCCTACTGGTGCGCATAAGTTGATGTGAGACCGAAAGCATTGACAAGACAGTGAAATCATACTCGGTGGAGATACATGCATCTATTATTACTGCGACAGAAAAAATCCACTAGGAACACTAGAAAGAGGAATAATTAATGAAATGCGCTAGCGGACGCACAACAGCGGCTTCTTAATTTTCAAGGAAAATGAAACCAAGGACTTCATTTTTCAATGCAAGGCAGCATTGACTCACAAAAGCATTTGATCAATTAGCCTACTGGCTCACGGTCCCAACTTGACTCTACTAGCAAAAGCTCGGAGAACGATAAGAAGATGTGCGTATGGCAACCAGAACTCTCTCATATAAAGGAAAAATCAAAAGTCAATTGTCCTGGAACGAAGATAACTGAATTTGACACCGTGATCTATGAGTAACGTTATAATGAAAGGCCCTACGTTGTTATTTCAGTTTACCGATGTTACATAAATAGAAAATGAAAAATACATTTAGCAGGAGGCCGGCGGTGGCCAAACGGATTAGGTCGTGGCGTTTGGACGTAAAGGTCGCGGGTTCGAATCCTCCCAAAGCCGGTCGACCTCCCCACTTGGTGGCACTCTGTTGCCCGTGGCTCCCTTCCTGAAAATTGGTATACATTGTTATCTCATCAATAAAGGAAGTAAAGGATAAAAGATTTCCACAGTGAGCTGCCGAACCATGAAAGTGAACAATGCGAGCAAACACCTGAGGTTGCCCAACCATCATTACAATAAGCAGCGATTGGCCTGATTTTGCTTATACTTAAGCACATAAACGAGAAAAGCTTTCCCATTAAAGATACCGACTTTTCAACATGTACTTACATCTGGTCAGCACAGTTCTTGTTGCGTGACTTGAGTGAACTATTCGTAGCATCACATGAGCTGTTCGATATTATCTTACCACCGTATAGTTGACAAGTGCCGTGATTTCACGTTGCCGTTCAAGTGGCATATGTGGGACCACTGGTATTCAGTCCGTGGCACGTTCACATGTGCGCTTTTGAATGAAAAACAATCGAAACTAGTAACAATGATGTCATCCCCTCAGACCAGAAACGACATGTTGACTAAAGAAACACTTGGCGGACTACTGTAGTAAATCGGGAACACTCATGCCCCATGATTCTGAAGCAATAAAAGTCAACAAAGGGGTTTTGAAAGGACAAATCTAACAGTGCTTGCACGATGTCGGTTGCCTACTTTTCCCGAGGATTGTGTGACAAGGAAAAACCTTCAGAAAAGAAATCAAGTTATTCCAAAGGACCAGTAAGTAAATCAGCCGCCTTCGAGTGAAGATCATTAGGGAATAGTCAGAATGTTAAGTACATTTGGGGAAGTACTACTTTATACGGATTAAGTTATCCATAATCTTCCAACAATACTGCATTATTTGTTTTATTAGCTATCATGTTTGTATTTTACATAGAAATAGTACACTTTAGCCGGGCGGTATTTATTTGGCCCCAAGTACAAACAACTGATAAGTGAGAAAACTCGGTAACGAAAAAAGCTCGCTCTTGCTAATCCATACGTGGATAAATGGAACCACTTTTACAGATATTATAATCGAAATAGTCGAAAACCCCGAAATAATAGTCATTGCGACAGGTGACAACCGCATGTTCAAAATGTTGTTAAGTCATCTTTGTTGTGAGAGGTAAAAAGCGAATGATGATTACGCCACGCAGTCCCGAGTCATTTGCAAACGCAAACTAAGTTATTCGGCTTATCGATTCAGGGCGCACAAAGGAAATTGGTTGTTCCGGCAAATTGTTGGTGACTCGACCTTGGCCAGGATTTGGCCCTTAGGATTTCCTTTTAACCTTCATTTCATACTGCAGATAGGAAGAAATTCTTTGGTGATGACGAAAGGGGAGATACGAATCAATCATCCGAGTTAAAAACTCGAGATAAGCAACACTTTATCCGGTTTGTCATCTCAATATTTATGTGGCATTTTACAGGATGCGGAATAGACGCTTCTTATTTTTCGTATGAAATAAGCACAAAACCTTGACGAATTTAAGGTTCATTGGAGGAAGTGGCTGAAGGTGGAAGGAAATTCCAATTCCAAGGGATTCCGGCTCAGACACGAGGATGTCCGCAATGGATGATGAGCAGTGAGTCCTATTTGGCAGATGTTAGAAAAATCAGTTTATAAACTTGTTTATTTTGTGCTGCAATGTTGTTGATGAGAAATAACGCCAGGGATGGTTCACCATAAAGAGGAATTTGGCAGGATGGATATTTGGTCAATCTTTGTTGTTCCAAAAATTACGTTAGACACAACCGGGATCAGCTGAACGTGTTCACGACTCCAGTTAATAAGACGGCGGTTGGCCATGAGATTTTTATGGGTTACTTATTACTTAGAATCGATACGTTTTATTTGGTTCCCCGGACTGGAGGCGGTAGTTATTGTGCGCTTCTGACAGTGAAAATATTCAAAGAGGCTGCATAGGTATTACTTAGTGGTTGACAGTGGTCCCACTATTACGTAGTCGATAATAGCGTGAGAATCAAAATCAATCACCCCGCCTGTTCCCGATCATTTACAGACATTTAATTCTTCAGCCTATTGCACCCGGAACAGGTTGTAGGACTGACTTGTGTTGAATGGAGCTTCTGCAATCGTCATTCTAATGAGATCAGTTTATTTCGCCCAACCGTCTGACAATGCGCTAGATCGATCGATCGGTTGCCTTCATATCAAAAAAAATTGTGAAATGTGATTATTGCTAACTAACACAGTCGCTATCTTCGATATTTGTAATAAAAGTCAGACATGAACTATGATCTTGTGATCATTTGGTCGATGAACTCTAGTTTTGTTTCTAGAACGAATCGACGGTGATTTCCGGGCCCCGAGCTAATACTAATTTGAGTCAGCATGCAAACCTAATGTGCACACAGACGTACACGCACAGAAACACGATGAGTGCCAGCTACTACCCGAAAATTGCTCGACAAACTCAATTGTAACAAGTTGAGCATTAGGTGCACATCGTTGACGATTGGCCTGGAATGACCGGAATGCTTGACGCTCGTGGGTGGCGGGGGAAGGGGACAGTGACCATCGTTCAATGCTGAGTGGGTGGTGCAGATGGAGTTCGTGGGATCGATTAGAGGCACGATCAACAACAATGAAAATCAGACCTACCGATTATACAACACTTACCCAGGGCCAAAAAACTGCTCCTATCTAAGGTGTTTGGTTTCCGTTTTGATCTCCGTTGTGCTCATCTGTCTATGGGAATCGTAGCGAATAAAAACACGGATAATCTTTTGTCAGAAGGTCGATGACGTACAAACCAATATCTCGTACCTTTGCCGGTGACGGGAAAAGCAGCCTTAACCTTTCTTGATCGGCTTCCTTTCAGCTGGTCTGCAAAAGTTTCTGGTGTTTCGTCACAATCTTTTCTCATGACTTTATCAAACCCTAAGTGTTAATCAACTTTTCCATTTGCACATATTATATTTTAAAGGATGTTGCATGTAGTCTTTTGGGTCAAAATCTGGAATTCTTGGCCGATGTAGCATAAATCGTGTTTTGAAAGTATTTCTGCAACGGTCCCAGGTTGCTTGGAAAGTGAGTTGCTTCATGGCAGCTTAGTGCTTTGAATCAGTGGTCATTGCAAATAAATCCTTTCGGCGGTCCTCCTAAGTCAATTTATCTCCGAAGAATTTACGCGACCTCCGGAGTGCTCTTATCTTTGGATCCACCTTCTGAAGCTTCTCTTTTTCACTTGAGCTGTTCCACTATTTAAAATTTTGGATATCCTTGCTGCCACTTTTGTTGTCCTCCTAGATATTTTACCCTTGAAACTGATCGTTGCTAAGTTGCAAACTGAAAGTCAGCTGCATGCTGTTTCAACTGAAAGACTCACTAGCAACCGTTCCTCAATTCGCGACAGTGGATAGTATCGAACCAGTCAAGTTGAGATAATGACAGTAGGTATAGATTTTGTCATGCTCAACATGGCGGACGCCTGATATATTTTTGGAGATGTTTTTAGACCTAATAGTGTTACATTACAGAACAAACTCTAACGGACCAGAGGCCCGTTTCGTCACCTCTCGATTCGCCCCTCTTGCACTCACTTGTGATGATGACGTCTTCTTTACGGCATAACAACTACCAATATTATCCTTTCTTTTCCATTCTATCCTCAATCCACCTAAACTAACGTTTATTTTCGAAGGTCCTCAAGGATGATCGCTCGTTTCAGTTGTGTTTTTCGGATAAACGCTCAAATAAGCTGTCCACATTTCGATGGGCTGAGACGTCCGTACATGAAATTCAGCTGAAACACATGACGAGAAGTAAGATAATCACAAGCCAGACCGTAGAGCAAGATTCCGGAATCACAATCCCTTACCAGCGGCATCACTTGGGAATTTTGTGTTGCTTTGGACTAGGCGGATCAGCATGGTCGAGGTATTAATTAATTTAGTTAGTAATGGAATCCTCACTGTACCATTTCCCACTCTAGTAGGTTATAGACCAATGCACAGATACTAAGTGCGCCATATGATACGTAGGTGTCACGGTGCCCATTTAAGTTAACTCGCGTTTCGGATCTATTTGAACGAGATTTGAGTAAACCATTGGGATAGCAGTTCCGAATAATTTTGACAATCCCAAATATTTTTCAAATAATACCAAAATACTGTGAGGCATTTTACAGAATCCGGTTATTAGCACAAGTTGGTTTACAGAACAACCATACTGTACTACCAGTTCGCTTTGTATTTACATACGTGAGCGTAATAAAAGGAGAGAGAAAACCGGAAACCATGACGCCTAAAATTGGAGTGCCGTGCGACTAAATTAGATCCTAGTAAATCATGCGTGGCATCAAGTCGGACGAAAGTAAACCGTCATCTCCCGCCAAGGTGATGAGGGCATCCGGTCTACGCGTGAAAACGGAAGATCAGGCAGGCAGGTGATTTTGGGTGCGAGCCAGTCCGAAAAAGAATGCGTACAAATATAATGACTCTTTAATTTGCTTTAATTGCTCACTGGCCACACGTCAGTGGCTACCGACCATTGAACATCGATACATCGATGCATCGATACATTGAACATCGATATAAACTAGGCACCAAAAGTCTCAGTAAATTCAATCCTATATGTAGATGGAAACCATCTACTGACCACTTAACAGAGGCACTATCAACATCGTCACTTTCATTTTTGCCGGTTAAACGGTTACTAGGACTTATTCCAGTAGTCAAATGGGGAAGTGATAATTTTCCGAGTACATCTGCTATCTGATACCCACCTACGGATGGGCAGATGGCACACCGATCTGCCGCGGACTGTTGACTAATTCCTAGCAAATAATCACTTCATATTTTATACTCCACACGAGCCGCATCAGTCTTTTCCAACACGTATTGTTCATTTGTTTTCAAGAGCTTGCAAATAATCTATGTTATCAAATCACTGCTCCTTAACTGCGAATATATTTGATCAGCATCAGTAGCCACCTCCTAGATTACTCATAAACAAGTATTGTTACTTTACTGTGCAAATAAACAGCAACATTGGTAAAAACAACTCATCGAAGACCGTCGAGGCGACTCCACCATGGTTTTGTCCAATATTTGGAATGACTTGGCAGGAGGTGAACTAATAGGAATGAAGAAATGTAAACAAAAGGCTTATCAAAAAAACAACTATTATTGTTTGACTGATCAGTCAGCATTCGTGAACCAAAGCCTGAACCTACAAAACACTGAACAAATAATTTGACATTATTTCGCGGAAAAATTGGTTCATGAGGATGAGTTCCCGAAGGATGTATGGTTCCAATGTTCCCCGTTTTAATTGGTGTACATCAAAGATGAGCATTTTGAAACTCAGCGAGATCAAGAGGAAAAGTCACTACCGAAATCACTTGTTATTCACTCTCAAAATTGAATTTACCATTGAAAGTCATGGAATCAGTCCAACCTTCCGTTTTATTTGGCACGTTGGTGATTGTCAGCAGTATGGATCACCAACACCTCCGCGGAAACAGTCACCCGTCAGATTGCTCACACACTCGTGGTTGTTATTTTAGCCACAACTGAACAGGATGCGTGTTGTATCAGGTATTGAACGATAAAAAACAGCACAAAAAATCAGGCACAATCAGATCTGATCGAAATCTAACATGATTCAAGTTTCAGTGGCAACCTACACACTGCACAATGGAACCACCCACGTGTTGATTCTCACGTTAAATCAGATCATCCCGAAGTTCTGGACGCTTTTCTTTATTTTAACTCTTCTACGGTGCGTCGTCTGAGGAAGTACCATTGGCCTGTATAAAAGCTTGGCTTCATTCCCTCTCCAAGACTGTTGCTGGTGGGGTCTATTTATCTTTGTACAAATTCATCAATTACAAATGTCAAATCAAACATTGGGACGGGCACATAATCACTTCAAGAACACCAATGCACAAACATTTTTTCACTGGGATCCGCGATGGGCATAGCATGAAGTCCCTGAATCGTTTTCTTGAAAGCACTTCTAGTTGACCTTATGTTTTCCCGAAACTCGGAGTTTTAACTCCACAGACGCACCCTATACCCAGTTCCCTAATTAATTTCCTCACCAAGCGACCTTTATTAAAGCGTACTTCTGTGTATTTATCCAAAAATCCTTCATCTTATTCTTTCGTCTTTTACGTTTCACACTGCAATTTGTTAATGTTTCGGTAGAACTTCTTCCCTTCCATTCACTAATTTTATCTTTCCTACCGTATTCTCAATGGCACCGACTATCCTATTTTTGACTGCAGAACTAAAGCTGTGGAAGACATTTTAACCGACTTTCCTAAAGTCAGGGTAACCATACCAGTTGATTCTGATGTCCAAACTACACTGAATACACTTATCTGCAGCTTCTAGATTCATTTGAGAGACTGAAGCATTTGTCTTCACAAAACACTTGCCCCATGTGATCAAATTCCCTACCCAGGCTTCCGGTTTTGCTGGTGATTGTGCGTAATCCCTTTATCCCTTCCATGCATTCACACTGTTCTTTTACTCTCATATTTTTCTCCATTTGATGCTTCGAACCACTGTCTCTCTAACTGTCTACTCTACTTTTTCCATCTCTATTAAATCCCATCATCCAGGGTTATTTTCTGTCTTTACTACCGCACTGATTGGAGTGTGATACGCCACCTCCTGGCCCCCTAACCCTGGCCGAAAGTTCTTCCACACCTGATGCACGAGCCTCATCAGTATACTTTACTGAAATGGTGTTTCAAAGCGCGATGGTATATACTGCCCTTATTGGCCAAACTCAAATGGTCCATCCAAGAACGTATTCGTCTTGCGCGGAAGAAGATATCGGTTTTCAAGCACTAGTTCCGGTTTAAACGCCGTGATTTTCATGTATGCTGTGTACAGATTAACGGTAAATGTATAGAAATCATTTGGAATGCAGCGAACGAAGCTGTTATACTAGTTTCACGTCCATCCTGTAGTTGATCAGTTTGTTTTCTTGCAAAAATCGATCCCCGTACTTTCTGCTCATCACCTCTTTCTGTTGTGTTAAGATTGTATGGTTGATGCTTCACCCAGCCATCATAGAAAAATGATATTTTTGCTTCCTTATTCGATCCTCATTCAAATCTGTTCTAAATTGTAGCTATTTCTCCTCCCTAATCATTTTTGATTTTTCCGGTAATATCTTTCTGGTGATCAGGAGCATTCTTAAGGCATAACTTTCTCTGATTCCAACAAGACTGCATTTCCTAACGATAAAAATGTGCCCGAGGTTGTTTCCAATTTCTACCAACTGTTTACTATGCTCTTGGAGACCAGTGTTCTTCTCATTTCGTTGAGGATTGATCACAGGTTTACTACCATTAAGAGTGGTGACTCCTCCGAATCCAGAAACCATTTACCAATTTTACTTTCCTCATTAGTAATGAAATCCACAAAAACGATGGTTTTCAAACAACTACTGTTCCTGGACTACGACACTCAAGAGTGATCATCGCCATGGATTTTGACGCCACAGAACTATCTGTTACTTTTTCCTTTTCTTTCCTGCATGTGATCATCCGCAATCAATAATCACGGTGAACGACATTTGGCGTCTTTGAATATTTTCGAGGTCTTTAGTTGAGTCTAATGTGCGTGGACGTTGTCGAAACTTCGCGGCTTTGCTTCTTCTCCGGAATTCATTTTATGGACTCACAGATACCTAAGCTGGCACTCCACTTCAATCGTGGCAGACGGAGTCTTAAAGAAATTATACCGGGTAACCGCTGGGGTGTACAAAAGTTCTTTTCATTCTCCGTGTGCTTTCTTCACTATGCAAGTAATTTCCCTACAGCTGTACCCAATGACACTGCTGTCCACGTTTCCTTACCTTATGCAGCTTCTCAAGCAACATCAAACAATATCACCCGCTGCAATTCTGGTTTCAAATATTCCCGAACGCCTATCTTCAGCACATTGTTGCTTGGTATTTTTCAACGCTTGAAAAATTGCTTGGGTGCCTCTCTGTTAGGCGTAGTCGCTTTTTCCTATGCATTCCTGTGACTCTTTAAAATTCACTTTCCCGTCGGTTATTCAAGGTGTTTCCTCCTCTTCTATGTTTTAGACCCTCTCACGTAACCATTTTTATCTCAAGAGAATCAACTAAGACTGGGTTTCTTTTTCGTGTCAGGCGTTATTTCACACTCGCTCAACTACTTACTCCGAACGAATTACAAATACATTTGACTATTGAATACTGTACTTATGTTTGGCCGAAGCGTCTGTCTTCACTTTAGGCCTCCTCGATCGAATTGAGCGCAAGATCATCAGACTGCCTGGTGGCCTCATCCTGACTTCCAAACTGCAGTCAGTGGACCAGTGACGACCAGCTAATTCTTTGCTACTTTCCAGTAGGAAGAACTACCACGGATTTCGCTCCCGAGACCTCGTTTCTGTGGGCTGAGATCATCTTTCTTTGAATCGTTACTTCTGTGCTCACGTAGCATCCTAATCATTCAAAGCGTCTGCTTCAACTTGTCGCATTGTCGAATTTGACTACATCTCTTCTTCGATAACCGTCAAACGGTAGAATCCTCTTTACGGCTACTCCATGTTTCTTTTAGTGTCAATAAATTAGTTTCATAACGAGCGAATTCCTATCTTTTTGTGCAAGTTATTTGAGTTGCGGGATCTATCCTATTTGTCGTAACCCAAATCATAAAATGTTCCTCATCCACTGTGCCGCCATTATTTAATCAATGATCGACCCCAAGTTGCTGGCGGTGGTCATCGTTGTTACTGTCCCGGTGGGTATTTTTTACGTTATTCGGCATGATGGCATGGTGTTTGAAGATTAAATGCCACTGAAATCATGATTCGCAGAGGAAAATTGGTGACATGGGGAGCTGTTTCGAAGTGGTGGCATCTGTAATATTTCTGTTTTTCTTCCCTAGTAGCTGCACTGTTTTACCCATTTCTCCGCCGTTCTGATGGCCATCAGTATACTCTTCATTCCAGAAACTTGACATACATTTTCGTCATAAGCTTTGGGGTATTACTAGATCCTTCAGTGTCGATCGACAACCACTTCTTTTCATCTACCATCCTGATTTCTTTTCCCACCTCAAGTAATGATCATTGTCTGCTTCTGTTAAGACCCATGATAAATCCTCGGTCAGCCGTCTAAGCTTTCAAGTAAACGAATCAGATTCAAATTCGTCTCCGTGATTTTTCACGCAACAACCTTACTCTTCTGAAAGCTGTTTCTACGCATCTGCTTGTTTCTCTTTTAAATCCCTGCTCGATGACGATGTCAGCCTTTTCACAGAAACCGCCAAAGCGATCTTTGATATCTGATATTCCTTAGTAACACTTTTCGTTTCAAATAGTTGCATCTCCTCCCAAATACTGAAATCTCAAGGGAGACTCAAACAGCACTTCCACAAATCCCATATCAAATTAATTGTATGATATAGTTCCAACCTAATAAAATCTGAAATCAAGTGCATCAACAAGACATTCGCCAGCCAACTCTTAAGTGGTAACAACGACCGATTCCTATGGCAACGTATTCGACTGTTTTGTGGGAAGAAAAAGGGACATGTGAAATGTTCTGCGGACGTCGGCAGTATTATTCGTGCTTTCATCCATCCTTCCATTTATACCCCGGTCATATTTGGACAGGGTGATGATATGACAGTTACAATTTTTTCTAGGAAAGAGGTGCTCGACCTTCTCCGCACCACTAAAATTACCACAGGAGTTGGTCCTGACAGTCTATCCTCAGCTCCTTTACGGCATAGTGCTATGTCCCTGACGGATGCATTCACTTCTCTGATTAAGACATCATTAAGCTTGTCTTCCATCCCTGACTGCTGGAGACCCGTCACTACTATTGCCATCCCAAAATCTAGCAGTTCTACTGCTTTAGCAAACGCTTTCGTCTCATCACCTTAACATCTTCTGATCTTAATTAAACTGACGGAGTGTGCCATACTTAAGCGTCTGCGTTCTGTGTCCTCCATCTCAGTTTGCTTATAAATTTAACAGGTTCACTTTGGACGCCGTCGCCTCCCTCATTTACCAAATTTGTTAGTCCTTAAACGCATCAATGAAATCTGTGCGCTGCGTCTTTCTGGATTATTCGTCGACACTTGGTTCTGTCCCACGGTCTCTCCTACTTCACAAACTGGAAACATTTGGTTGTCCCAGGCCCTTATTAACACGGCTGTCTGATTACTTTACTAATTGAACCCAGTGCACACGAATGGACGGTAAAACTTCGAAACCGTTAGTTAACAAAACAGGCGTGTTTACTTATCATCAATGCGACTATCAACTAACGCACCTTGTCATTGTTTTTTATAGTATGCTGACTGATGTTTCCCTCTCTCAAGCCGTTTCAAACTAACGATGATATAATTATAGTTGTTCCCAAGAACTTATCTTCTGTTTGCGATTTCTCTGATGAGCTGTTTAAAATCTCACGCATCTAAATCTCTCGATGCCTGTTCTCTGTCTCTCTCTCTTGGTCAGCCTATCCCACCGAAAACGTCTTTTCCTCAACCGCAAAAAAAGCACTTACCAGGCTTGAAATCCTGTGAAATAACAGAAGTTACTATTAATAAAAATATAAAGTGGACTGTCTCAACATTCCGCCTGTTCGTAAACGAATCCCGACGACTCGTCATTCAAAATCAGAAGCTTCCGACACTACATAGGTGGAAACAGAGCACCATCCTCCCGATTCGTCATGCCCAGTATGTTTTCTCCAATCCTTCTTTACTGTTCTCAGCTGTATGTCCAGTTTGTCTTTACTGTTCTCCTGTTATGTTCTCAAGTTTTCTTAGAAATGTCCTTAAAACTGTTTGCCGGGGGCTATCAATAAATTAGCCTTGTGTCTTTCACACCATCAACTGAGTTGTTCTTCGATCTATGTGATCAGCACTTATCAGTATGTGAGAAATTTGCTCACAAATCTCTTTCAGATCCTACGCATCCTCCGCACAACGATGTTTCAAAGTGCCGCTCTTATATTTCAACGCGATCCACTTTTTGTTACATACCTTCTAGAATCGATATCTATCGGAACTCCTCTGTCCGGCATTTAGCACGTGTTGTGACAAACCGAATTCCTGGGCAACCTATCTTAATTAGCTCAAACCATTCCCCGGTGAGTTTATTTCATTTTAGGTTACCTGCATTTTCACAGGGTGATGTGTGTAACATTCTTTGACTGAAGTACGCTATTTTTGGTACGCAAAAGTCTATACAGTACAATACAATAGTTGGTTTCTTAGGTGGTCGCTCGTTCACCGCCATGTTCCCTAAATTCGATGCAACCTTCGGGTCAGAGTGACTCTAAGGGTCTCCGATAGGCTGTTACCTGCCCCTTGAAAATAGAGTCGCGCTTGTGGCTAAATATGGTTTGTGAAAAGCGGCAGATGCTTATTGAAACACAGCCCCGAATAACCTTTTGAATTCATACACCACAGTCCAATAGCCGCCACAGAGCTACCGACATTTTAACCGTACTGGAAGAATGCCATGAGATTTCACTCAAGATATGATGCAGAGATAAGAAGAAACAGTCAGCCAACACAGGTGACATTACGAAGAAGAATTCACAGACTACGAGAATAGTAGATGAGTAACTTATCTTGAAATTCCACCGTTGAATCCTTATCCTTAGTCACGAAATTTCACCGCAGATCAGTCTTGTTTATCGTCTCATCCATCTTTTGGTGTCGTTTATTGGGCCCATCTAGCAGTAAATGAAGTCTAGAAATTGTTTTGACTCAGCAAATCGTGACCATCCGAAGGGTTTTTCGTGAGTTGGCCGAGTCCGGTTACAGAAATTCCACAATCCAATCGGTCAGCTTGGGCTTTGTCTGCCTACAACGGTGGTTCGGTCTGACGAAACTAAATCAAGCTGTTTCTGACAGTAATATCAGGTCTATCCCATGGTATTTGACCGCATGTCCTCACAATTGCAGGTAGACCAGCCTTGTCTCGCGTGTCTACCTCTTTATCTGTTCGTCTCGTTTATTTTAGAAAATCTGTGCGGCATCTGTCAAATTTTTAGCTATCTTGCTACACCATTCACTTCACTGCTATCCGCATTCGACGAACTGTCAGAACAAAATCATGTTTTTCCACGGCCTCAATTGTAACAGTCAGTTGGATTGTTGAAACACTTGGCCATGTAAGCAAGACTCTTTGTCCGACAGAAACGTTGCCTGAACACCAATTAGAATTTAGCCAATATCTGTCTCACGTGGGCCCATGGGCTTCAAAGTTCAACAGCCATCGTATAGGTGGTGTGCAGCAAAGCGAACGAGCATTCGTTTCCACTCCTCCCCACCCCCCATTGCCCTTCACAAATATACACTAAGACGAGTATGTCTGTCTCAAAAACGTGTGGCTGGCGCATTGGTCACGGATTTCATTTCCTCCACTGGCCGCAATACAAGCCTTCCGGGTTACACAGTTTGTTCTTATGGCCTAACAGGAGACAAACCCAACTGCCGGTGTGTTGGCGACTAGACTCTCGATTGACGGCAGTTTGTTTCTAAAAGCCCAGAATCAAACGACAAGTGACCATGCGTTTTTTCCAGAGCGAAACATCCATGGACAAGAACCAATATGTTCTCCGTGCATAAGTTTATTCCCTTCTAGTAAACTTCATGCCCTATTTATGAATGAATGTCGCTCAGTTTAATGGTCATCGTCAATCGTGCTTGGTTCTGTTGTTACCGGAGAGCAACTTACATATCGCTGCTCATGGGTATGATCCCCAGTTTACTCACGTTGCCCGGTACAGGTCTCAATTCCTCAAGATGAGAATGTTTGAATATCACGCCTGCCCAATCAGCTGCAAACAAGTGCATTAAAGACGTCAAGTCAACTGGGCCACTTAACTTCCGATTCATAACGGCGGGTGCCTAAACAGCCCAATCTGAGTCTCACAAGAGATGTTGAGCAGAATAAAATCGTTCGCATTCCAATCCTTCCGAATTTTTACAATCACTCTGAAAACGCTCGTCTTTTTTGTCGTTTGTTGTCATCTAGTTTGTGCAGAGATCACCGGTTCGATGATCTTTTGCCGAAGTGAACCCAGTCTAACCTTGATTGCTTGCCTAATCAATCTAAATATTCAATCTCCTACTACTAAAATGTAATCAATCTAAATTTAAAGTTAGCACACCCTGGTTTGTCATGATTAGTTCGACCTCAGTCAGCTGGTAACATGATGACGCAACCATTATTTGGGCGCACTTTTCATTACGGAGTTTGCCAGTTCGACAAGCGTCCAAAGGTAGCGTCTGTGGCTATTTTTGCTTCGAGTCAGAGGTGTCAGATTTTCTGTCCTCCTCTCTTAATATCCGTTTTATTGCCTCATCTTGTGGTCTCGACACTCAGATCAATATCATGAACCGTTGGTGCCGCATGAAGAAGGACTTAGCAAAGCATCTAATGCGATACTATTCAAGTCGTTTCTTTTATCTAGAAGCCTCTTATTCATATACTTGGTTTGTTTATTGGATAAAAAAACAGGTTGTAAGTACTTGCACGTGACTACCATTCAATTAAAGTATAGCTGAGAACACGTGGCTCCCAGAAATGTAAGTGTCATCATTTATTTGCGCATGAATCATGACAAAAGTTGTGAATTTTTACTCAAAGCTATGGGTGTACTCACTTTAATCCGATAACTGACACCCCCAATAAAACGTCGATTATTATCTCTGTTCTGATGTTCTGTTACTAGCGTGCAGCTGGCATAACCGGGACAGAAATCTTAGCAAAATTCAACACGGTTTGCAAATCGAATTCTCCACAGTTTTGAAAATCTGACTGAATTAATCGAATTCAGGCAATACTCGCTGGTTCAGCTAGGCTTCGCACCACAAATGGCATCACGACTGCCATTACATCCAGAGTAACCTGAATCAGTGAATACCTAGTAATCATACAATGAAATTCGCTGGCCAAGCGGTCCATTGCAACCAACTATTTTTGTACTGTACGTACATTGATCTGCCTATGTGAAAACCAGCGGGTATTTAAAAAGCTAATCGATGACGTGGACTCGCGTATGTCAACCGGTATCCCACTAGATGGGTTGCAAACTAATGGAGATAGAGAAGATCAATATATATTAAAACTATTCGGAACTATTGGTACCTCGTTCATACTGATCCAAAATATGATGCATCTAACATGGCCATATTCGCATGTGCTGTCCGAAATAATTAGGTTGTGTGAGTCCTACTCAATAACCTACGAATGGATGTATGGTTGTCAGACATTCAAATAATTCTGCATACTTTTGACGTGACTCCAAAACAATAAGAAAAATGAGCCTATGGGAAATTTAGACATGGGCTACGCCCACATCAAAAGTTTGTCATAGTAAATTGGAATTTGCCAATATGAACAATTTATGATATGAAATAAAGTTGCATTATTTGGTTATTGGGTTGCTTTCGATCATCTCGGGGGCTTTTAATTTCCTGACTGGCTGTATTCCGTAGCTGTGCTACATGATGGTTGCGAATAAACTGCATTTCCATTGATCACAAAATGGACCATTTTTACTCACCAGCGGCAAATGAATGGTACAAGAACACTCGATTGAATATCATCCTCAGGTAGAACTATTGTGTCTCAGTTACTCATGGAAATAGCATTTTTCTGAAGACTGTCTACGGAGCTTTGTAGTCTATCTTAAACCTCACTCTTTCCAGTTCAGTATTGTACATTTGGTTACTGTGCCGAATAAGCTGCCTCCCACCCAAAGTAGGTGCTTTGGGACCGTTTAGTGAAATCGGTTGCGATACGGCACACTGGTCGAGGGCGATCGCTCAGCCAGCCACGTTGCGTCCACCGAACAACACGAGTCAGGCCACCCACAATCTGACAGTTGTGCCCTGGATGCGAACCCACTGACCTGATTAGTGGGGATCATTATGTGGCTTCGTACAGTTGGATACTTGAACTGCCGCATGGTTTATTTTGTGCGTTTCATTGTGCGTTTCATTCTTAGGAAGAACCTTTACCAGTCAGAGACTATGATGACTGCACGTAAACAGTATTCGGTCTCGATTAGGCACAAATTAAATTTGTGAGCTAGCGGTACGTCCTAACAGGTAATTGATAACGACTAAAAATTCTCGGCTTCTCGTAGCTTGCATGAGGTAAGACGAACTTGGCGGCTTTTTGGCCAATTTAAAGCTCAAGCCTCTGCCTTTGATCCCTTAGTCTGACATGAATAATAAAAATATAGATTGGTACAGAAAGAGTTTCATCATGATTCGGACGAGAGAATGAAATAGCTGCACAATGGCCCTTTTCTTTGCTAATGGTTCGTCAAACACCTATGCTTCACGATAAATTGTTGCCTGCAGAAAGCCAATCACTCCCTACCTATGTTTATCAACTTGCCCAGCTCTATGGGCTGATTCTATAGCTTTTTAAACCGATTAGAATTATTTCAGCGAAGTCTGTTTGCATTTAGAGTCGATTGCTTTGAATCCCGATCTGTGATCGTGAAAGATTAGGGTGACTGATCTTAGCTATATCATAGGGGTTTTGAAATATGGTATGCCCCTAGTCCGGATTGTCTGGAGGTGTCGATGTTCGACTCACAATTCTTCGTCCTGGGTACGTGCACCAGTTAGATGGCCATGGATATGAACCAATGCGGATTCGTAACGGAGAGATAGCTGATGATGACGATGACGAATTGAACTTTTAAATTACTTGGTTTGCAGGCATCCATGTGTCAACCCATAGGAGTTTTTCTAGAGCACCAGTGGCTCGTCGCCATAGGTGAGCACCGATCCGGGCAGCTATGACGTAGCGATTGCGTAGATAATTAAACGTTTATAATTTCTTGGTTGTGTTTATTAGGCGATGGATAAGAAATAACCAAAACCCTGTCGAGAATCCAAACAGTTTTGTATTCCTGTGTCCTGAGTACAAGACATTTCAGAGGTCGCAAAGTTTTTGGCCTGTTTACCCGGCTTCGAATATGCCAGACTGCAGCGGGTTTACTCGAAGTGACATCAGTAACGCGGTATTTCTGCCCGTGGTGTGATACTGGTTCAGAAAACTGATCCTATCTGACACATGCACACAGATGCATTTAATCGTGATTTTCCAATTTGGACCAGAGGTGTTGGCAATTTCGCTCGGCCGAGGACAGCAAACATGCGTTAGAATGCTATTGTTCCGCTGCCAGCAAATTAAACGCGTAAGTCACCCAAGGAAGGCTAAAAACCTCTCGAAAAAGGGTAACACCAGTTGCATTGTATTGTTCAAACTTTGGTGACATTTCAGCGGAAAACGCTCCAATGGTTATGGTGAAATAATCAAAATGGGAGAACGAAATGCGGAAATTAAGTGCACGTGAGTCAGCGAATGTTGGCCCGTAGCTCGTCATTGACCACATATCAGTTCAATCAATCCTCGGTCGAGATGAAACGGGAAGTTTTGATTGGATCAATTCCTGACTATATGAGATGGAAAAAGAAACTAGTTCAGGAGTCGGAGCGACATTTGGAGAAACTCCAAGATAAAGCACGGGATAAGGGGAAGTCCACTCTGTTCGAAAAAGTTTCTGCCGTTCAGAAAAATCAATTATAGGTCGTCTAGTTCTTCGGCAATTGGAGAAGTACGGAGTGCCATATGACAACGTCGTCTGCATACCTGATCATATAATGGAAATAGAGGACGAAAGAACAGCACATTGAAGAGCAGCGGAGTTATTAGTTAGAGTTAGACATTTGGTAATGAGAGAATTAATTCAGACGGAACACAAGTGCCACACTTAAAGATTTGCGGTGTTTAGGCGTCCGGCTCGGCAGTGACTGCAACCATGGTGATTTCAAACAACTTATAATCCTCATCCCTGACCGTGAATG
>LUCM01007256.1:94142-127847 GCA_008360955.1 Fasciolopsis buskii | reverse complement strand
GTACGGATAACAGTGCTACCATTACGACAGAAGCTGGAATGAAAAGAGACATTTAGGCAGTCAATACCGTCACACGAGTAAGGAGTGACCACCTCTAACTTGCCAGACCATTAAGAATTGACATGTGATAACCCATCCAGCGACATACTTTTTGCCATGTTATCTTCGCGGCCTTAACTAATCAAAATCATCACTGGTCAGGACGGAGTCGTCCATGTCAAAATTGGGTGAGGATTCTTATGTGCATGTGACACAGTGGTTATACTAAATCTATTAGTCCTGAATGTACGACTGGTCAACCGCTTTCCTAAGGAGAAAATGCACGTGATGAATCAGCGAACTATGGATGCGAATAGTCAGCAATAAGGGATTTATTCTACAGAATAAGTTTCCTTTTTAGCAATGCTGACTAGCAGACATAAAGTAATGTGTGCACGTTCCCAAGTGTTGACAGTAGATAGTAAATGTTTTTAGCACAATCAGTTAAGATTTTTGCGGCAATTCGGAATTTAAATTACCAGTAATTCAATGTCAAAGCCACTTGGAATGATAATTTGTTTCATGGTGCCGCCATCTCAAAGTTGTCATGAAAATGCAACATCTGATAATCAATATTTCGCATCACTCACTAATCATTCACTGGAATCCGCCTAGTTGAGCCGTGGGGACCGACTGGAAGGTTGCAGCTATTTTAATGAAAGTAAGCGCCAATCAGATTAGGCAAAATGCCATAAATTACCTTTTTGTTCTCTTTCCCGAATGATTAAGTGAAGCCAGGCATCTAATTTTTATCGTTCAAAAAACTTTGTATTTTAAATATGCGTGCGCGGTTCGCCCCACATCCCTTTCTTCTCAGCTTTCTTTTGCCTTGAGTGAACTAAGTTACAGGTGGGTTTGTTTGAAGTTAAGTCACCCAACAGTCAGTTCTGACGACTGATATCATTCGAAATCGTTTCGCTTAGTCATGAGCATGTGTTTATCGATTCACCTATACGCAGGAATGGAACACAGTTGTAGTTAATTTTGATTACAGTCTCTGGAATGACTGGAGTGCACGCATCTAGTAGTGAGTCACGTGACACCTCATGATCAATAACATTGTCTGCTGATGCACTGACCATCCGGAGATCTTTAGGATCATGATTCATTTAACACGCGTGCTAATAACGATGGTCAAGTATAGCGCCGTTGCGTTGCCATCATTTTGTTTTATTTCCCTCATCTAATTACCCCAGCCGTTAATTTTATGTTAGCAACCAAAAATAAACTTGTAAAAAGTCTCATACTGGAAGAGGAAATTAAAAAGGCTCAAGCACGCTACTTTTTCGCAATTTATCTGGGACCGTCTCCAGATGCAAAAGAGAAAGCACAGTGCTTTGAATGCGCTTTTCTGCTTCCTGGAGTATTTGAGACTAAGCACTATAACGAGACAACTGATTTGCCAATCTAGCAATTCAGTATTTCATTGGATGACAACACTGCTTTCGTGGAATTCTAATGTATCTTATTTGCTGCCTGGTTTCCAAAGTTGTTTTAAACTTTATACATTTACTCATGTCTCTTAAGAATTTGGTCCTATGGTTATTAAGTGGTCAGAAGAACTTGACTTCAGTGTTTCAGTGAGAACCCCTGCCGGACAATTTTAGTTTTTTGCAACCGTACATTTGAGTCATTTCCCGATTCAGTCGGTTATTGCCTCAGTCTTGCGACTACAGGAGAGTCGACTTTGCTTCTAGCATGAGGTGATTAGCATCATACACATCGTACGCGTGCGAGCGCTGAAGTTCGATTAACGTGTAGGCAGGCCAGCCATGAAGAATCAGGAATATTAGAAAACTCCGGTACAGCTTCGTCGTAGCTAGTCACAGCCATGGTGACAGGTGATTGTGAAGTTTAAACATGCCAGCGGTACTTTTACGAATGTTTTAAAAAGTTTTTAACTAAGCTAAAAGAAAACGCTCATGGATCTTCACTCAGTCCTAGATTGTTCTAGCTTCGCACATGTTTTGATGATTTAGATACCCTGACATGAAAAGCTTAAAATACTCAGGCGAACCTCGCACATACAAAAAAATGCGACGCTTAATTCAATCAGTCGATGCAATCAAATTCAATGGTATTGGTTGATAACAGATGACGAATATTCCGGTCATTAAGTGGTGCCCTTCAATTTAGAGCAAATATGCTTCGTTTGTTCTAATGTGATTCTCGCTTTGTCCTGTCTGAGTGTAGTTACCCCAGGTGCGTGACTATGCTTCCCATGCTAGGTACTCATTCGATATTCGGAAAGCAATACGTCAAATGACTGGTTGTACTTTCGAATAGAAGAACGTCATTTTAAGCCGTATACTGTGTGTGTGACAAAGGGTGACATTCCATGCACGGTCATACAAACGGCACCATAAGCAATTCAACGTCAGCACGTCGAGCCAATGCGCACTTTCATACTCCCACGCATCAAAGTGGGTCAGAAAAAGAGTGAAAAGTAGAACGGTACATTCGTTTCAACGGTCGTCGATTCGAGCATATACATTTAACCGGCCGAGTGCATCCTGTCGATAACCGTCACCTTCGATTTGGAAGAAACCGAAGACGATCAGTGACCCGGATGAGTTGGATGCAGACAGAATTTATATTTTGAAGGTGGTAACGAGTCAATTAAATAAGTACATCATCAGCCACGGAAACATTTCCTCCGTGAATCACCCAAAGGTCTATTCATTTAATCAAGAACTGTTTTGTTATGGATAGAACTGTGATCATTTGAAAACTGCTTCTCACTAGTGGTTGGGTGAGCCATTTGATGATAGAGCGGTGGTGTCACCTTGGGTCATTCGCTTTGCTAGCTGGTCGATATTAAATTGGGAAATATGTCCGCAGCCCCATTTCTGGAAAGTCTTCTATCTCTCCATAGAATAATATTTTCAACTCTGATCTATTTGGTTGTAGTAGTATGTACTTAATCATTGAGTAAAATACTTGGCTTTTACTATTCATCTCCTCACCTCAAAGTTCACTCCAAATGCAATTTTCGATTATGTTTAGTCAATAGGAGTCCAGGACTACCCCCTTATGATCATATATTATGACCATTGAGTCTATAAAACTGTTCCTCGGCGTAATTAATAATCACTCACAACTCTAAATTAAATGATCCATCTTCTCATCATCAATTTTAAAAGACCACAATACTTAGTACTTGGTCATTTCGTGACTTGACGTCCCCATTTGTACCATTTGGATCGTACACCGGACAACCTTCACTCTTGTGAGTATTGTATGCGTTCCAATGAGCAAATAAGCAGATAGGCAGTCAGACTGTAGGCTTCTTCGTCATTATTCGGTATCTCGTCGTAGTTTTACATCGTTTCTCATCTCTGTTGCGTTGTTTTTATTTGCCTGTTAATATGCACGCTGGCGCATGAATTATCGCCCTGTCGTTAACTGGTTCAAATCACCGGAATCACCTGTTCATTGTGTTGATCTACACGGAGCCGACATTCATCAGCAAACCCATTAGGCTGATTTCCATGCCAATACCAAAGTATATCAGGGATCAACAAATGATCAAAGCCCCCGGTAGTTCGTTCACATAAGGAACCACAAAGGAGCCCATTCTCCTGCCGAATTGGTGTGCGCTTCATCAATGCGTCACCTATATCTCCAGCTGTGAACGCCGGATTGTCTCCCACCGTAGTCCAGGGTACCCTTTACGGAATAATGAGTCTTTATTATGGCTTACTCTAATCAGAACCAAAATTGTCAAAAATGTGAGACAGTGCAGGTATACGGACTTGTCTTCGATTGGGCACGTGTGCAGCTAATTCGAACACACATACTATCATTCTGGTTTTAATATGTTGTTATGGTGAACGACAAAGCCCTCGGTAAGTCTCAACTCATCAATTGAGCCTTACCGTAAATCCTCTGTTAGCGAAACCGTTTTGGTGGGGATATCGTAGACCCGATTTCATTTCGGTCTTATTTCCATTTTGAAATTGGTCGGCAGATCAAGAAGGGTCACGTCCAAAGAGCCTGTGTTTTACTCATAAGCTTCGGTCGTTATACGACAACAGGAAAGGACTCGCCATTTGAAAGCATATCAGTCCTTGATCCCAGCATAATCTTGATGAGAATGATGCAGCCAACAGAATAGAACAGAGTAAGATACAATGCTGAAGGGTGAGAATTATTTTCCTGATGAAAAGCGATCCGAAAGAGATCAGGAGTTATGTGACAGAGAATGGAAACGACGCAAAAGCGAATGAAAGATTACGTGAAAAGGTTTAATCCAAAGGCGTAATCTGTAGGAAATACAAATTAAGCAGTGTACTTCAACTTTGAAACTTCTGCTCACAACGCTAGACTTTGTCACGTGAAAAGGTAACTGGGACGTTCATGCATTAAAATTCCAAACTAAACGTGTGGAGTCTCCGAATCGTCGCCTTTCACGGACGTGTTCTTGCAGATCGCAAACATTTAGTTATTCAATTTTTCAATTCATTATCAAAGTTTGGATAAAACATCCAACACATATCTACGAGGAAATTGAATGTGTACTGGAAACTCCGTCTTTCATTCAAACCTTGTGACTTATTTCCGACGGCCAGTGGATTTTCGTATTTCAAGCGCGCTCGCTTTGTTTGCCACTAATCTGAAATTTCGAGACACAGTGAAAGGAATCATTCTGAACGACAAGATTTTCCGTAGTTTAGCATCCGATGACATCGCTGAGTAGCCTTTCACGGTGTTTCATCAGCCATGGTTTGAAATGATCACATGTTTCCTCGCCTAGTACGAAGCTATTGGCAAAATCCACACTAGACTATCAAATCACCTCATTGGGTCTCAGCTTACATGTGACCTACCGTTTGGCGCTTTGCGTTGTCCGAAAATATGCATTTACTCTACTCAGGTTTGGGGTTGACAAGATAGCATAGCGCTACCAAAAGACAACTAATAGCAACAGAAAGATGAATAGAAACTACTGAGTGATGGTCAAGGACCGTTTAACGATGAGGAAACCTCCAAAATGGTATTTATGTATTACTCCAGATTCAAAATACCGCCAAATGTATGAAGAACAAAGCTTACAACTGCATACTTGCAGACTCATTAGCCGAACTAGGATCATAGACTACACCCATTATGCACTGAGACTGTAATACTGATATTGTAGGTGATAAGTAGCACAAAATGTGATTCTGCATGGTGACGCTCGGACATGAACTCTCAGCACGTATCGGAATACTTTTGACCCCCGACTGAAAAACTTGAGGCACTAAGAAAATCCCGTCAAATGGAAGTCACGTTTCGGTTTATTTGCAAGAAATCTTTACATTCTAGGACTGGACAGAAATACCATTGACAGAATACCTTCGGATCAATGACCGTTGTGAAATAGTCTCTTCACGTCCACAAATGGTGGGGGTTTTGAGAGATTGACTGTAGTTGGCGGTGACCGTGAAACCATAGGGAATTGTCCTCCATGAGATAGGAATGATCTAACACTGTGCCAACAACGCCAGATAACGGAAAATAGATCCGTTCTGTTATGCCCGAATGGGTGCACGATGCACCAATTCAAAGATAAGGCAATGGAGCCCCAGCGCCAGTTGTCACATGATGGGTGTGCGCAGTATTAGTGGCCTTGAAGAAATCTGAGGCTTCCACCATTTTGGCCATCGTGTGACGACAGCAGAGGGTGACTGAAATCGAAGAACCGTAGTTCATATTGTGCACCAGAGCCAATATCTTTACTCAGGATAAAATTTTCAACGAGAGCCGGCAGGGTAATTCTTACATGTGTTGCGATGATTGAATAGAAGATAGAAAACAACAGCTAGCACTCAGGTGGACATCAAATCGTTCATGATGAGCTGATTTCCGTGGAAATGTGCCCCCTTTAGTAATGAATGCATGTACTTAAGTGACAGAATTGTGGAAGATTGCTGCTCACATGAACCGAGATATTTCTCGGTTCATAAACGGTGTTTCAACTTCGAGTTAATGAAAACCTTGGCCTAACCTAGATTTGGCCCTACCCCCTTTTCTGAAAACAATATACAATGTTTTGCGTGATTACTGAAGAAGGTAAAAAGACCCAAAAGTTCATGGTTTAAACACTCAGTGCATACATTTGACCGGGCTTCGTTTGCCCGGCCATTGGTGACAGGTTGAATGATAGGTGTCGACGACTGTTGTCAGTGTCATTGAAATCGGTTTCTACGTAACTATCTGAAAAGAAGATGCATGAACTTTATTGTCAAAAAGATAAATATGTAAGTTCTAAGTGTTCGTCATGAGCACGAATGAGAAGATGTAAAAACGAATATTCGTCCAGCAGGGGCTAGGGATATCCACCCTCGAAAATAAAAAACCATCTTAATGAGAAACTCGAAGCTATTATTATCCTATTTGAAATAAGCCGCATGTGATTAGGTTTGACAGATCTCACGGAAGCCGTTCGAGTCGGATGTAGTCAAGTTATCTTTTATTTACAGATAAAACAGTCAAACCGTGCATCTGGAAAAATGAAACTGCACATCTCGTACACTTGGGTCTAATCGAAGAATCAGAGCGTGGCCAGAATAAACTCACAACGCCAGCAAACGCAACATAGTTCAACACACGCCTGGATGCTTCTGACCCCATATACGATGCATGGGTTCACTAGCACAAAGACGTCTCAGTGGGTCCCTTGTTGTTGTTGCTGTTGTTTTTGTTGCCAGAATGGTACTTCGGTTCGTAAAACACAAGCAAACCTTAGATCCTTTCGAAGACGTTCAATTAAATGATTCAAATGATTGCTGCTTGAGGATAAACCAACAGAAAAACAAACTGACCTGCGCGATCCTCCCACCGGGTTAACATCCTCATATTACACGGAGTTTTGATTTGCAATACATAGAAATGCAAAATATAATAATCTAATCAATTTACTGTGTCACGGGAAAGGCAAAGATAAATGCGTTTCCCTTCACAACTCCCAAAGTATGGAGAGAATACACCGAGAATCGCAACAAAGCGCGACCTGGTGCAGAGCCATGGAATCCCGGGAAACATCTGCATTCCAATGGCCTGTCTGAGAAGTGTTCCTTGTTAAGAATCTGGTTCATCCTTAATCTGACCACGTTATGGTTTAATCGATTGCAGTTACATTCACCACTTTCCAGATATCGTATATTGATCGAAGTTAGACCAGATAATGATCAATTTTGCTAAATAAATTCGTTCCAAGGTTGATGCGGTGTCCCCATCTATTGGAAGGCTTTATCAAATGAGTAAAAAATACGTTATTCCATACCTTACCATCTCACTTTTTGTTAAATTGCATTGAATTATTCTACATTTAGTTCACTTTGAGAGATGCATCTATGCTCACCTTCGCAGTAACTCACTAGTGGCATTCAACCGTGGAATCACAAGCCCAGGTAAACTTCTTAACGCCCATTTCTCAATTGTTTGTTGTGAAGTGGTTTCAGAGACAGAAATATTTGAAGAATTATCATCAAATTACATAATCTTACACGCAAGTTCCCCTAATTTTGTCTGGCTGTAGACTCTAATAAGTCCAGTCAAACGTGAGTGACCTTGGTTGGCTAGGTAGCGCGTCTGAAAAAGAAGAATAAAATTCTACTAGAGCATTTTTCGGAAATCTCCGGATTTATCATGGGCTTGCACGCATTAATGATAACGAACTGGCTTCTCTAAAAGAAACACTTATTTTTGTCGAATGTTCTGCCCGCAAATGAGCTCTCATTTACAGGCTGAAAACGATTATTTGCTAGTTGAAATACTTTGCGTTAATTGAGACGTCTTATAATCATGGTTAGTTACAAACGGAAAACTTTTTCGCCTAGGGTCTGCGTCAAAAAGTCAGTTGAGTGCACTGTATTAATCACTTACGTTGTTGTCACGGCACTGCGACAGTGAGCGAGGGGCAGTCAAATCTTCCGGCACCACAATGATGTTACCAAACCCTCGACCAATTGAAATCCCTGTTTTTAAACACTTCCAGTATTTTGAACAAAATAATGTCACAATTGATATAATACTAAACTAATAAACTACGCCGAGAGCATGTCTTTCATTTTGGGGGAAAGTGACCATAGAGTTACTTGTGTTCATGTGAAAATTGTAAGGAAACATTTCGTTTCTTCTATCCTGCCTGATCTCAGGTTGTCAGCCTTGTTTCACGTACCATTGTTCAGAAAGGGTTGAACAACGTTTGAAATCTCTCAATGTCAACGGATATGGAGAATGGATTATTCGGGAAAGGAAGCACAGAATATGAGTATTCAGATTGATATTAGAAAACCATGAACATTTTAATAAGGCGACCTGCTAATTACGTCGATGAATGCACGAGATGTGGTGAAATGAAGAATACTTAGAAAACAGATATCCCCAGATGAAAATTCTTCAAAAAGGTTGCCTGTCCTTGTTATTTCCGTCCAAGATGATCGTGAACGAAATGAGAAAAGCTCGAAAACGGATCAAAAAGAATGCATCAAATAAAATTTTGCAGTAGCAGTGACGGAGATATTACTTAAATTCCAAGGAAACAGACAATATAAAGAGGCACCAAAGAAAACTCCGTGTTTTGCCGAACCAAAATTTAGTAAACTTATTTTACTGAGTACAGCGGGTTTTTTAGTTTGACGCAAGTCGGACGAATACACACTGGGATGCACAGTATGCTTCACATAAAAAGGCACGACGGCCTGAATTTTGATCCCATTCAAAATCTGTCCTGTGCCCTGACGTGATAATTTAATGAATTATATAACCACTGGATACTGACATAGAAATACTAAAACATTTTGAGTACGAGATGAAATCAGTTTCATACTGGAGATGCTGGTTGCCACATCGAAATAACCAAACAAATACCGAAGGTAACGGCGTGCCCACTGATTACCACTACTGATTGACGTTGGATATCTGGTAAAACCTGTCCCAACTTGTCGTGAAAATATTTCATTTCGTTCTGCCTGATGGGTTCACAATGCGTCATGAGATGAACATATGGTGACCAAAATGGGATATGGACTACATTTCTCGCCTATGTGTCCGCTAGGTTACTGAAATGCTTAGGGCTCAACATCGGAGAAATTCTTTAGTTTTTGCTGAATAATTCGGTATGTGTATCTTCAAGCCCTTGTCTACTGAGGCGGCAAGTGTTCACGTGGCGCTTGTTGCATGAGTTTCGGTGACAGTTATATACACTATATATATATATATATTTTATATATGCACACATGGTTGGACCAAAATATACTTCCTGGGTGGTGTACATTTGCTAATTGTGAACAGTGCAATTGTACTGAAAAACTGAAAAAAGGCGTTCAAAAACTTCCCAGATTCGCAGTTTGAGGTCCATTTCAGTTTTATTTGCCAGACTGTGGGTTTCTTTCAGCGGGTTCGAAAAATGCACTAAAAGCCGTGCATGGATTCGTCAAAGACAGCACATGAAGAATCACTTAGTCATTCAAGTTTCTGCAGCCACAAATTGCTAGTTATTTGTAGCTGGATTCCACGGCGGATGATCCAAACCTCTTTATCCCGCGTTCAAATTTCAAGTGAAAAAGCGGTAGGTGTATAGTGGTGATGTTTCGGGTTTCAATGATGGCATCAGCGCTCATATAAACTCATTTTCTACTATTCGCGTTGACTGATCATCTTATTGCACATTAAAGTAAAACAATCACATTAAAAGGTTTTAGAAATTATCAGTAGCTTTGAAGATCCAAATTAAGAGTCCAGTTGGTGACTTTCTGTTTGTCTAGGATCGTGGAGGATGAAAACAAGGAAACTACATTTTCAATTTTTTTAACTAACCCCTGGATACAATCATCGACCGTAAATGATATGTGATTGATTGATGCATAGTTTTTCTGTCAATCGACAAACAGCGTAGATTGAAAACTCACCGAAAGGCAGCTGCGGATTTCCGCAGATGAAGCTTCAATCGTTGAGGATTTGCAAGAAATAGTTCTATCAATTTCCTCATTATTTTTACAACGCCACAATGAGAAACTGTTCACGTGTGATCCACTCCATCCCATTTTAAAGTTTGACAGAACGAAATTAACCCAGAAACTTGTTTTTGTTTCTTCTTGTTTGAAAGTTTTCTGTTGTTCATGAAAAGGTGTTTTTTTCAGAAAATCACGGGGTGTATTCTAGATACGTAAACAGAGGCTTACAGGATACATAATGACCAAATAAACAAAGTACTGTTTGTAGAACAGCACACTGCTTGTAAAATCTTGATTGTCTCTCTATAGCGGGCTGCCGGGTTCACGATTGCACAAACACTTCATCGCAGACCGCCACTTCAGATTCAGACGGTGATCACATGCTGACCGAGGTTGAGGCCCAACATCACGGGGTGTGCAATTAGACAAGCACGGTGGAATACCATGCAGTAGACAAGGGATGCAATCTGCCAAACATTCATGAGACCACAAATATCTACTAAATGTTCATAAACTATATAGTTTTACCATTAAAAACCTTTGCCAAAAAACGGAGTCCCTATCTCTCAGTTAATTTGATGTAGTTCTACTTAAAATTACCTTAGTGGATCTGAAAATTTTTGTTCGTCTTAGCTCAAGTTGCTGGTTTTCATGGGGTTCTGGTCGCTGAGCTCGGTGTTTAGACCGCAAAGGTTTCGTCACTGGTCTAGTTGACATCGTCGGTGCATTGCGCAGTTGTTGAGGTCCTTCTTTATTTATAGGATTATCATTGGTTTTAACCTTGAAATTCTTCGACGACTCTGACCTGGAAACTATGCGTTCGTTTCCCACATGATCTCTGCTGATTTGACCATTGATCTTAGTAGACTGACACTCGGCCTGACAAGTTTGTTCGGCTTAGTAGTGTCCCGTTGCTGCTACTTCGAGCAGGTGAACTTCACTAAAGCGACCTTCAAAATAGTTTGACCCAATGGACAGGTCACGTCGAAGTTCAAGTCCTACTTATTAGTCATGCTTCCCTGTAGATTAGAAACTTGCAAAATAGACTAGGCCCGGTGGTTCGAGTGAGAATGTTTAAAAGTTGTTTATGCTTTAAAAATTAACGCATGAAAGCAATCGGAGTTCGGTGCAGTGTCTAGCCGAAGCAGAGCAATTAAAGACTTGAAAAGAGACTACTTTGATACGTCAGCTCTGAATAGTTTGCTTTATGAAACCGTTTGTAACGTGTCAGTGAATGCATTTAGTCTTTGAGAACAGCGATGAATGAAGACAGTCCTGAGGTTCCGTGGCCGATGAAAATGCCGCCGATAAATAAGCAGCATAAACTAGTGATGCCACTGTGTCCGGTCAGACCTCTTCTTCTTTCACATATGATGCGAGTGTCTTCGCATGTATGTGACACGTCTCAAGAAATGTCTGTGAGTAAAACTTCGCGCGTCTCCAACTCACTGTTCTCTGAGACGGAATGAGGCCGCTCACACAAACATACAAACACGCATACATGCGGACACAACCGCACATGTACCTCGTGAGTTGGAGAAGGAAGAGCGCCGAAAGTGAACCAACATACACGGAGCAGGTTTCCTCGTCCAGGTATTTGTTACGAGCGTCGACTGCAATTTCGCAAAGAACAAAAATGACATTGGAGTTCAGGTTTCATTTAGCAAAATGTGATATCAGTACTTAAAGTAGTAATACAGAATCCAACCAAGAGCAATTTAACATCGACCCGAACTACCGGTAGGTCCTGGAGTAACTCTAACCAAAACTAGGCAACTAAAAACAACGAGAAGACCGCGGCACCTGGAAGTCATTTTTGAGTTTCTTTACAAATCATTTTTAAATAGAAATTTCAAAGAAGCCTCATCGGTTGAATATTTCCGGGTCAGTGGGACTTGAGACTTGTTTATAATTCTCGTTCGTGTTTCGCCACGGCTCTGATTGGCTGGTTGTGTTCTTACCTTACACCTAAGCTGTACCCGAAATGTATCACATTATTTGCCAGTGGATTCTTCACACGAAATCAATAGATTCACCAACGGAGTGGTTAGGCCAAATGATCCGCGGAACTGATGGTCAACATTTCAGATCAAAATGAAATGCTCAGTAGAGCGAAAATCGTCCCACCGTGTGATATTTTGTTAGAATATGCGTATTTATTAAAAGCAGCGTTGTCTGTAGAAATACTGAAAATTGTACTTTTTGGTTACCAAGGCAAACCTTTCTCAAGTCAGTTAATTGTAACTCAGACTAATAACCAAAACGTCGAGTCACTGGTATTTCCACCGCCAACGCTTTATGGCTAGCAATCTGAAGTGGCCATGGGAACAGACCGAATTTATCATACGCCAACACAAGATTTTATTTGAACGAACCGCTCATTTCTGCACTTACCGGTGGAATTCCGAAGCGCTAAGGGTTTGTGGCATAAATATGGTCTAAACACTCTGAGGATGAATTACCGGGGACTTGTCTTTTTGGTCGAGGCCCAAAAGGGAATGGAATTGAATGAGACTTCAGATCTTAGTTTTGTGTGTGACGTCTTTGCGTTGGGAAAGCGAAAGGATGGGTTAAACTGCTGAGTTTCTAAACCAAGGGTGAGAGGTGAAGTTTTACGTACACCGTCTTATGTAAGTATTCTGAAGCGAGACGTACTGGTAAGGGATACGCAATGTGACAACCGACACGGATGGCCTGAGGTTGGTCTCTCAGGAAACCGAGTGTCGAAACAGTCATGACTAGTTCATCGGCTAATGCTCCCGGATAGGTAAGTTCGGGATAAACTGACTGCTGACGCGGCAGTTGTTTGTCTTCAGCAAATTACCAATTCAGGAATCAATATGACAAAAGAGTAACGGAAATCTTGAATCATAGTGCTGCCTGCTGTCTCCCTCTTTCTGTCGTTGGCTCTTGTACTTTCTTCCCATTTGTCGTTATCGTTGGTTCAACCAGATTTTGCTAAATTAGGGACACTGACTTGACAGCTTTGTTTGCGATTCTAGTGATCTGAAATGGATATATTGCAGAGACACGGAAAACGTTTGTCAGAAGTAAATTAGCTCGTTCTTTGACCAATTTCTCATTCACTATTTTGCCTTCTATATCAGGGTATGCTAGATGAGGCTGCTATGTTGGTGCGCTTGGATGGGCCCAACTCACACGACGCACATGATGCAGTAACTGAATCGTATGTATCAAACATGACATTTCTAATCGAATCAAAACGGATTCCGTGGCTGAATTTCAGGTTCCATTTTTTAGAATCATTGCATTAATGTGACATTTCAATTTATCTCATACTTCTGAACCGATTTTTGTCTCCAGTCTCCTGACTGATCTGGCTGCAGAGAGAGGCAGAGAGACAGGATAGTTAGGCTAAGTCAAGTGTTCCCACTTGTTACGTGTACTGACCATTTAGGCTGTACGGTACACACGCATCAACATATTAAAAGTCCTGCATATATGTCAGCACGTGATGCAGTTTGAGCCCAGGTAGCTAATCAAGTTATACGAAAAAACTGACTATGAAAATCGGCTCACCATTAAGAACGTGACTGAATGTTGTACCAGTTCACTAGAAAACCTTATTTGGTAGACAAACCCACTAGGTAAAAAACACTTGTTGAAAATAAATATGCATTATTTCAACTTAATTAGAAACAGGGATTGAACGATCTTGCTGAGTTTACTGTATCCGATTGGTTGTGAGGAATACCTGTAGCAGAAATAGACTGATAACCATAACTAGCCTTAGACTGAACCATCGCTGACGTATGGTCAATGTCGAGAGCAGAGTTCTCAGATCCCTGGGAAAACTCACCGACGTGATTCAAGTTGGTTGGATCAGACGTTTATTCAAAAGTTTTGGCTTTCTATGCAGTTAGGTTGCATAAAAATGCGTTGCTTATAGTTTTAAGACAGTTGGATCGACCTGTCACTGTTATTTTTTCCGGCATTTTAGCCCACGTACATGTCGCCAGTTGAGATTTTAAGGTCCCTCTTGCGAATAAATTTGTGTTTATGGATGGTGAGCACAATTCAATTTTACACAACTTACGTAGAATGCACTGGGACAGCAATCTTCGAAGGGGTTGTCTGGAAACGGAAAATCCAACGTGATCGAAAGGCCAGTGAATGTCAGTCAGCATCAACACTTACACAACGAAACCAGTGTGACGATTAACAGGAAACACGGTTAACTAACAATGGAACCTCAAGGCCAGTCGAGAGATCAGATAAAGGTCCGAAGGCTACACTGTATTGAATGATATGCATGAGCATGACAATCTTATCTATGCCGTGATGATGTAATCAGTGCTGGAATCGAACGGTCTGGGGCCCAAACCGCAAACGCATGTATTAGAAGCTCATAAACACTTTTGACCTGTGCCAAAGACAGAAAGTTCACAACCTTTCTGAGTTGAGTGGTTTGCATGCACTCAGTTTGTTTGAACTCACTCAGATAAGTTTGTTTCACAAACAGCTGTGCGGAATCTCTAGATCCATTTCAGGTCACATGTGACCTCATAAATTTCTTCATCTCCGTTTTAAAAATTTTCGGTCTTTTCCAATAGATTTTCCTTGTGAAACCTGACTGGGTTCAAGCATCTGAAGGTTCGAACCCAACAATTCGCTTCAAACTACAAATCATTTCGGGACTGAAAGTTTACCAACCAGCAGGTTACAGGCTAGTCGGAATAGACGCGCGAACAATCCCACGAAATACACTCGTCAGTGTCAGTGAACTCAGAAATGGACGCAAAATAATACAATGTCTGTCCTAAAGTCAAGAAATCCGATGCATTTCACTGGACTGGTGAGATCCAAGGAAGCAGAACGTTTCGGTTGTCCTGGAGGCGTACAAGTATCCCGTGTTAAATTTCTCCATCCCTGTGGTGCTGATTGGTACGTGTTGCCAAGCTCTGACTTCATTTTGTGTGGCGCAACAGAACTTCAAAGGATTAGGTCAAATCATCTTTGCAACCTGATATGATCAGCTATTGCGTAAAAAAGGAGCAGGAGATTTCGTGCCACTGCGCATGGTCATGACTGATTGCGTTGTCGATTTCGCTTACTACCATGCCCTTTCCATATTCAAGTGAATTGGATGAATGCAACCTAATATTTTATACTCAGCTGACTATGAATGTCATGCGGGACAATTTCCGCCCGGCAATGGCCAAGCGGATAAGGTCGTGGCGTTTGGACGTGAAGGTCGCGGGTTCGAATCCTCCCACCGACGGTCGACTTCCAAACTTGGCTGCCCTCTGCTGTCCGCGGCCCCCTTCCTGGAGAATGATGTATGTTGTTGTTCCAATAGTAAAGGAAGCTACTGTAGCGACCTTATTGGAATGGAAAATGAATTAGGGAAATTGACAGCTTCTTTCAGAAACGAAACAACATGACTCATGCGTCGATTTGCACTGAAGCAGGCGGGAAATTTGGTTAAGTAGGGGCCGAACCCGTTGTAATCCTCGCTCAGAATAAACATTCATTGGCTCAACCTAACTTGATACCTTCTCATCTCACTTTCGAAAGCAAGCCTCAAACCAGAGATCTGCATTTTTTCTCATCCCTAAAGTCATATTTGAGGAAATGTAAGCAAGCCTTGGAGGACCCCGAACCACTTCGTACATAAGTGCGTCAGTCAGCAGAGGCGTCTTAAATGTCCGGAAACCGGGACAGTTTGCCTCGAAGACATCACACCCACTGGACAAAAACCATACGAGATGGCCACATGACACAATTAAACAAATAAATCAAATATTGTGTATTTTTACGATCGAACCAATAGAGATTTTCTAAACAGATTAACCTTATCCTTGAATCTAGGCAAGTGTTTTCATCACTAAATTTGATGGTCTGTGTTCCGAAGCGTTTCCCTGCCTGACTAGCTTCAGTCAGTCATCGGAATAATTAGTCTGTCAGATTCAAAGTCCATCACTAATAGTCAATATCAACATTTATGATGTGCCTGTATCTTGGACCAGTATGTATACCACTACCACTGATCCACAATAGCAGTTGCATGGACTTTGCCAGCCACACACACACGCACACACCTCTAAAAGTTAACAAAAATAACTTATCGGCTCAAATTATTGTCTCAACCCTTATGTTCTAATGTCTTTGGATATCAATGAAAGTATAGAATTGTACAATCAGTTTCAGTGCTAGAACCGTCGGATGAACGATCTCGCAAACAGCTCACGTTCTACGGTAACGGATGCTAATGCAGAAAGGGAGTCCCGGTCAACAAACGGATACCAAGCGATGAAGTTGACTGGCGATGGGAAACCTAAAAATTTCTGCCGTGCTCTCCAATCTCCACGCCCGTATGACCACCGCCGACCAGAGGAGTTGAAGAATTTACAGGTGCGAGACTGGGGCCTTGGTCGTTCAGCTCGAATGTCAAACCGAAATAAGTCGAACTTAAGGGAGGACTTTTACACACGTGTAATTTCCCCCAAATCGCAATTTGTTAGAAAGCTCAATAGTCACGAGGTCATAAATATACCACCTAGTCATAAAAATACTATGATGGCAGGAAAGCGGAATAATTGAGCTGACCAAACAGCACAACAAATTGACTTCATTAAATGAAAAATAGAATCATTTTTCTCCTGAAATCCTAACAACAAAATTACTCAAAAACCTAGTAGAATTCTAAAATTGTCTATTTTAAGGCCAGCTTTGTTTTACGAATGAGTAACTACTTAGACTATGTTCATTTCAAACTCAGAGTCGTACTGCGAAATTGAAACTGCGCACCTATATCTGCAAGATATATGTTTTTAAAAAAAAGCAATACAGAGAGCTGACCTAGTGACTAGACCTGAAGAGGACAACAATAGTATATGGGTGTGACTGACAGACTGACCGATGAATGCGATCGATCGGCCGGAGGATCGATATTTTTATTGGTCTTCTGAATGGTGTGTGAAAGAGATATCGGACTCAGTAGGAATTAGCCATATTCTGTGAAACCCAACGGCCCGTATTTGAGGGGTAACATAATTGCAAGTTAAGGAAACCAAACTGAGAATAGAGAAACCATTGCAATTTTGTCGGATCACAATCCGAGGAAGTAATGGAGTTTAGTAAAATCTTAGTTTTTTGCTGATAATACGAACACCTTATTTAGTCATTTCCTGTCTGCGGAGAAGACTGTACTATGCTGTTATCCAGTTTAGTGACGCATATGGCCGATGATTGGTCGATAACTATTGCCGGTCCTACTGGAGCCCGTCGTATTTGGATTACTGTCCTGTTGCCACAAAAGTGAGTGTAGATGGGACACAAATACGTGCACTGGGAAAAAGATTATTTGTGGCGCCCAGTTATCATTCGACATTCCCTACTTATCCGCATTTCAGGAACCAATGGATCAAAATAAAACTGTACATCGGTACAGTGATACGTATATAGACTTTGGCGACGAATCTTTTACTTCTGCCAACAACACTCTTCCGCCATCTTATATCTCGATCGAATTTACCGATGTCCTTGATTAGTGCAGCACATTAGTGTGGTCGGAAATAGCCGCAAACGACATCTTTTTCATTGTTCTTTATAGTTTATTGCCAGGGTCAGATGATGTCCATAGGGGTGAAAATACCGGGAATTGAGAATAGTTTACCGATCATCAGGTGGATTTTCCCGCAGTTTCAATGTCAGCGACTGATCACATTTCGTGACCTGCTAGTGCCTCTTCATCAAGCGTTTTTCTGGCTAAAACCAAACAGCCATCTGTAGCGGTGCAAATTCGGTAACGGATATTTGTCAGGTCATGCGATTCTGAAGTTCAGTAAACCCTTGACAGTCGATCCGAGTAGCTGAGCGCCTATGAGGTGCGGCTCACAATTCTTCCTTTAGGGATCGCATTCCGGTTGGGAAGGGGCCGCTTATTAACTGTTGGTGATTACTAACGGGGGTTTCCTACTGATAAGCTGCAGTTTAGTTCTGCAGGGTATGCCGTTCCGTGTACAATTAAGGGCTACTGATGTGCAAGTGAAAACAATGTGCCAAAATTGTCGAAGTTGGCTGTAGGCAAATGGGTGCCTGTCTCGGAATCAAGCGCCCAACCAAAGATGGATAACATCATTGGGACAGGCGTAATGTCAATCTTCGAGTCGGATTGCAGTTCAAAGGCTGGTAGAAGAGGTCATTCGAAAACATGGCGATGTAAATTTAACAATTTTGGTTGACAAACTTCACGGAGCTAGATGTACCACCTTTCGTTTGCCTATGAAGTTGTCCGCACATGTTACGAACGATAGCACTGGTACATTTGAAACGATTCGTATTCGTGCGGTTTCAGTTTTTAGTCATCATCCCGTTTGTGTCCAGCATTCATTTTCATGATCTTTGTAGTCCCATGTGTCCGCAATTCAGCTGAAAATGTCGTCTGCAAAAAGCTATTGAAATTAGAAAAATTGAGCAAATATTTTAAATAAAAATAACCGGGTCTCGTGAAAATTTAAGGGAAATGTCGCTGGACATTAAGATCTGAGCACGGTCTAGCCTAGACTTTGTTTTTCGATTTCAGTATGCTAGTTAAATACAGAACAACTGCGATTTTCCAGGGGTTATTATTTGAAAACGTTCGTGGATGAGAGCGACAGACGGACATGTCGGAGTGCGCTGGTAAGATTCCCACCAGATGGAGGGCCAAACCAAAGCGTATAAGATCTAAATGAACTATAGGTGAGAAAGCCCGAAAAGGTTCTAAAAAAAGGGATGCAACTCAGGTGTACAAAAAATGTCCTGTTACCTAGGGTCGATGTTTCTGACACATGGGTGATGTCAAAGGATGTTGTTATATGATTCCAGGTCTTTATAAGGACAAGATTTCCGTTAAATCAAAAGTGTTTCTTAGCAAAACCGCAATCTGTTGTGTATTTTTCCTTCGCCTAATAAACACCCGTGTTCGCAACTGTCCATGTCAGTTCGGATTCTTTTGTTTACGGTCCGTGACCGAAACCGTCGGAACTATGTTTACCTATTTGAAGTTGATTCATCAGAGAAACTAACGCCGATAATTAAACAGACAAGAACAATCCACCCTCACCAAAAAAAACTGAAGAAACTTCACATTGATGTCAATAAGAGTTGGGGGGGGGAGTGAGTTAAAAACACGAAAACGGAAGTTGTGAATATGTGTGCGTTGCTCAGGTTTGCACACAGGGAAAATTTACCTACTTGAAGCAGTTTTTCCTAATCAGTTGGGCGTAAACGGACTGACCGAACACCCAAATCGCTATTCGTTGTTATTGTTCAATGGGAAAAATGGATCATTGCGGGACCAGAACCGAACAAGTTATATCCAAGGGACTATCGTTTGTATCCAAAAATCCTTGAAGTCTTGAGTATTCGTAGTTAGATCAATAGTAAAGTTCATGAAACTTATAATTATATAGGATTCAGTTTTACGAAACTATCAACCAACCACAGGTTAGTATCAGAAAAACCGAACCAATTTGAATAGACGACATCTGCAAGCTTTGTTGTAATGCGTCGAGGTCGTACATGGCGGTCATTCGAATAAGTGACGGGTTCTTGCAACCCAATTAACTCTGGTACATTCGTTAGGTCCTAATTATTTTATGTGAACGTGCCTATTTAGTTGTAAGATGGAGGTAACAATCGATTCAAGTAAGAAACCATGGAATTGCAAACAGTACCGCAGTGCTTTTCACCGAAGTTTGTTGAATATGCCTTTTTGGCTAAACATGCGTCACGTTATTACATTTATAAAAATACAACTGAGTGTACACAGTTGAATGTGCGCGTGGATATCAGAGTAGGAGTCATGGGTGTTAAATTCACAATGACACCCGGAGAATTCCAAATCAGATATCTCGGTACAAATCACCAACTCCAATAGAATGGAGTCATCAGGAAAAGAAAACAACGCATCAGATGCACTGTCTTTTGCACCCGGAGAATCAGGTCACAGTTGTCAACATATGTACGTGTACCTATATACTTATGCACACGGATACTACTTATAAAAACTCTTAAGGTTAATTCAGCTCAATAGCTAACGGCTATCCGTGAATCATGGGTGCGGCTATTTTATGAACTCTTCTGCAAAGCAGTTTCCGTGCACAACCCTGATGAAACAAAATAAGATTCCGTCGACATATCACCTTGAAGTGTACAGTTATATGGATGTTTGGGGAAGGTAGCATCGCGTATACCAGAGAAGCTGGGCGGAAGATTCCCAATTGACCAATATACTACCTGCATTTATTGTGTATGTATGGGGACTATCATTTAATGACGTAAGGCGCTTTTACCATCCATGAGTCGAGTTGAAATAAACTCATCATCTTTCGCTGAACCGACAGCCATTGACGAAACTCACACCAGGTTATCAAGCCACAGAATGCGCACGAGTTATGCTCGTTTGTGAGTTGTTAAGGCTTGATAAAACCGGCCCGAGGTTAACTGACCGATAATCGGAGTTTGCGAAGGTACAAAAAAAATTGGCGAACGCTGATTCTCGCCCCGAAATAGTATTTTCGGTACAATATTTCAACAATAACCTGAAGCAAGACCTTGATAAATATATTGAACCCCTAACTTATTCCCGAATCAAGTTGATTTGCGATCAGCTACTTCGGACATTGATACAAATTCGCGTGAATTCCAGCGATTTTTGGGACTCGGAGATTTACCCCGAGGGTTTCCTCAGCCACGGCCCTCGCTCCTGTCAGGTTGGGACTGGAGGCCATATGATCAGCTGATCCTGGCTGCCGGAAGTCTCGGAATGGGGAGAGTTTCGCGTTTTGAAAAGCGAAACATATTTCCATGTCCAACTGACTTTACAACGAACAACTCTAAGATCATTTCAAACCGAGTCCTATCTGGACTCTGATTTCTCACATCCGATTCCAAACTCACAAAAGGGTGACTCATTCGAACAGTTCCACCTGGAAGTGCAAAAGTTGACATCGGTCGGATGAACTAAGCTTACGTAGACTTATGTCGACACAACCTCTGGGAGAGAGAAAATACATTGTATTGTTCAACAACTTAGAACTGGTCAAATTTTATTGGATCATCTCAAGACGTTACGAAAAATGATAGCATGCGGATATCTTAGCTTGGAGACAAATCGAGAGATTTAATTCAGTTTTGACTCCCGAAAAAACTACCACGTACGTACGGACAATCGAAGAGCAGTTTGGGCCACAAATATCCACACGCACATGCACACCTGCATAAGTGAACAAACCGGTGAATGAATCACAATAGGCTGACCAGGGTCAAAAGAAGTCAGTCACCTAATCCATCTTATGGAAGCGATTGTCGTTCCAGCTAAACTCTACTAGTAGAATTGGTTATTTGTCAACCCAGTTTGACTAAATGAACAGTGGACACGATTGAAGCGATTAGCTAAACTAAGGTACCTCAGTTCCTTGTTTGTTTGACATAATCCCAGTGGGCATACCAAAATGTCTCTGACCAAAATATGGACACAATCAGATCAGTTGGCATCTAAAAATACAAGCTGGAAATGTATAAATGAACGGTGATTAGAACAGAGCTAAAAATTACCGGTGATGCAAAAATTAATCCGACTGAACCAATAAAATGGATACATGTTTTCCTCTCTCGAATCATCCGGTTTGAGTAATAAAGCTCTGAATCTTACCGACTGCCCACCTGTCGCGCTGCGACAATCATTGTAAAGTTTTCGAAGGAGAGCACCAAAGTGAAATTCTCTGACTTGAAAACTCCCATGTGTTTTACTGCTGAATTTGCACGAATCACAAATTTCTTGACTTATGCCCACTCATCGTTTCCTAATACACGTGCCTTATAAGTCAGAAACAATGAAGAATGACTCAGACTTATATTAAATTATTTCAAACAGGTGTTTGCTCCCGACAGGAACAGTAACTCTCGTGAATCCGAAGGAATTCAATTCCTGTTACTCGAGAGAGCATCGTCAACCAAACAAAGCCCAGTTCTTCTGGTCGTTTTTGAGAGTGCTAAATGGCAATATTCGCCCAGTACTATAGCTGTGAGCTGGTAGATCAGATCAGCGACGGCGCCAAGAATCATTTTACCAGACACCTGGTACATATGATCTAAATGTATGTGTAGGCACTGAGTAAGGACCATGAAACTGATCAGTTGGCGACCACAAGTTGATATTCATCGCTTGCCACGCGAACTTGCAACCCAAGACACACAACATGAAAACACTCCTTGTTAATTGTTCGTTGCAAAGTGTGCAATACCTAGCCCTCGCTTAATGTTCTGTTTTTTGGAGCGCACGTTTGAGAGCTGCCACAGATAATTAGGTGATTAAGTATTGAAATCGCGTCCTTAATACTTCTCATCAGGTATAATTAGAATTTGGAAGTTTGTACACAAAAATGTGCTTATGAAAAAGAAAATGGATTTATTGCTCTTTTAACAATCAATAATAGACTTTGGACCAGTCATTTAGCAACATTCACAATTTTCCAATCTGCATGCGCATCATTAACAGACCAAAATTTCCAAACTCCTTTGACCTTCTCCATGCGGATGCCCTTATTTGGTCTTGTGATTTCATTCCTACACTGGTAGTTTTGAGTATCGGTCCGAACTAGAAAATCGAATTTGACGGTCATTTTACTGCTCACTGAGAACCTTTGGAATGTTAATATTTTCCCCCGTTTCTCAGACATACTAGAGTTCACGTGCTGACGAGCGAAACCGTGACCATGTTGAAAGAAGAAGGTTATAATAGTCAAGATGTAATTCATACTGTAGAAAGGTACATTTAAATATTGTACATATTTGAAAATAGGAACTGCTTGGTATGGACCTTGAAGGAAATTTGGTTGATTGGTAGATTTCATGGGGTACGTGTTTTTTGTCTGATGGCTTACACAAATCAGCCATGCAAGATAAGATGGGTAATCTGCCCCCATAACTGTTGATAAAATCACATAGATCTAGTGTGCTTATGTTCGAAACAATGACGCTAACTGTGATTGATCGTACTGTCATGGCTCTAGCCTAAACTATGCAGCTCAAGATAGCAACGAGATCTAGGCGTACGGAACCCACGTATTTGTATTAGGTAGACAAAAATATTATTGGTAAAATGCCTTTGGCTTAATGAGTGTCATGGAATGTTTGATTCTCACTTTTGTGAGTCGCTGCAATTCCGACTGCTGGTTGGGTGTAGTTGATGACGACAATGAAGCTGCAACGTACCGCGTTATGTGACTTCCTGTTAGACTCATCATGCTACTGACTCGTAGCTAAACTTTGTATAACTTGGCGTAAACATCGTGTGGCGGGAGTCCTTGATTGTATTTGTAATATTTTTAATGTACAATTATGAAAACGATTCCCAAAGAGGATATCTGATACTTTTAGGAAAAGGATCGGCATGGTTGTAAATGGTAAACAAATGGATAAATTTCAAAGATGTTTGAATGGAGCCAGCTGAGGTATGCAGGATTTGAACCCTAAGGATTTAAAGTAACAACTTATTCGTATAGGTATAATGAGGACCAGTTGGACATTCAAGTAACACGCTTGCGAGTCCGAGGAATAGTCCGCGCATCCTCACACAGCAAACGTAATCCGAATGAATCACAGTTGGAAAAAAATCACTCTGGATCACTACAGATTACGACAAAGAACGGTAGCGTGCGTGCGAGCGCGAGCTCTTATATTTACATCCATATGTAGGTCTGACAGACCGACGTGCAAAACATGGTATCACGAAATTTCATAGAATTTCCAAGAGAAGCAATAAATTAGTGCTCAGTAAACAAAAGGTGCCGTCGCCTCGTATAGCCGTGTGGTTTTTGTAGTAATCGGACAAACGGAATCAAGGGTCGATGATAATCCTGGATTTCTCGAAAAACTCTATCACGAAACGTGGTACTGAATAGGATTGCCGTGGAAGTGCAACCGAAGTTGTTCACCAATGAACGGTGTTTTTGACCCACGAAAGCTTTTGCAAGTGTGTGTCAGAGGGCCTATGAACAAAAGTAGCCAGTCTCACTGCTGCATTATTAGTTAACTTGAGCAGTGAACTCAATGTACTTTTATTCAACTTGTCCTCTCTTCGCAGGCCATCTTATTGCAGAAGCCGATATTCTCGGGGTTGTCTGTTCGAATAGATGGACCGATCTGCTTATCTGTAATCGGAACACAGTGCTCGGCTCTTGTTTCACAAAGCCGCCAAGGTAAAATCTTACGATGTATTTTCGGAATCAATTCGCCGCATACCGACTTGTTCCTCATTCAAGGTAAGGCAAGCACATGCACCTAATTCACTTTCGGTTCACAAAAGATATAGATCAGTACCTTCACTTCAGGTTCCATAAAAGACGAGGTCGAACAAAGATTTTCTATCGACCGAGATGTCATTTGTCCGTTACGAACGCTTCCTGCATTACCTGTTTTTGACTACCTACTTCCTAGCAAGATCAAGTCTGATGGAGCAAAGGCCAGTTTGTTGCACAATGTCAATCGAGCTAAATCCATGAATTTTCAGTTCCGAATTCAGTTTCGTTTTAGGCTCTAATCACACGGTTCCGTTGTTTATGATCAATTTTGATCAAAATCACGAAACAAACATGGAACGAGGTCCACAGAAGACGGGGCCTAGTGCTAACACAACTTGGTCAAACTCTGATTGATCTCTCGACTAAAAGAAATCGGGGTTTTGCACCTCACCAAAACTTTAAGCTGTTGCGGGCAGGATGCCTAGTTTGAGTTTATGGTTCAGCTACTCGAGCGAAGGGTAGGTGTCAGTCGCGTTGCACTTTGGACATTTGCCAACTGGTGTTAGTGCACATCGATAGACTTGAGTCAGACCAAATTTTGGTGCGCCAATGGGCTGGATTTCGCTAATCGATTGTCAGCCTGAAAGCGGTACTTTTCATAACAGGTTGGTTTCTTTTCCTTCTGGCAAATGTTCATGTGTGCGTCGTGTTTGTCAAGGGAAACTCACCCTGACCCCCCTCCCTTGTAGCTAACCGGCTCTGCGCAAGTGATTCGCTCTGTGCATTCGAGTCTGTAACTGTTGCGGTGACAAACAAAGCTACCAGGCCCCGAAATCGGGCCCGGGAATTCAAACGTGACCGTGTTCACTGTAGTTGTATGGACCCGTCGCACCAGCTACAGCCGAGGTCCCTAGGTTGTGACCACGATAAGACAGCCAGCCGTTTAGCGTCACCATAATCGACATCGTCCGAGTTCCATTGCGTTAATATGATGGTAAAAATGATCTCCCGTCTGTTTGCCATGCGACCCATACGCACGTCCTTCCTCCCCATCACCATGGGGCTAGCAGGCGACTGAAATGGCTTGACTCTGACCCATCTCATCTGATTCGGCACGACCAAGCACCAAAACATGATAACAGAGACTAAGCTTCGCCTGGACAACGGTTCGAGAGAAGATTCAGGGGCGCATTTCTAACCTTTATCTGAGCCAGGATTTGCCGTTTGCACGAACGCCGTACTGGCTGGCAGGTCATTGCCTTTTCAATCCTCGTTGTAGTGGGAAATGTTCACCCAGAGGGCACGGTTAAGTCTAGTGGGATTGCCCAACAAAGCGACCAAGTTAGGCTAATTCTTCTATAGTCAGATTACCTTGCCCATCTGTTGGCGTAAATTCCTTCCACAACCGCGAGGTTTCTTTCACCGTGAAATCAGCTGATCGGAAAATGGGGCACGTTACATCAAACTCACGGCCAAACAGTGAAACTTATTTCTGCTGCCCGCAGCAGCAACTTTGCCTACCAGTGACATCAGTTAGATCACAACTTAAGGGTACCATTCTTTCACCGTTTCTCTTCCCTATTTACATCAGCGACTTATCAACTAACTCACCCTGTCATTTGTTTAAGTATGCTGATGATGTTGCCCTCTCTCAAGCCGTTTCAAACAACGATGATTTTTAAAGGTTTTCCAAGAACTTATCTTCTGTTTGCGATTTCTCTGCATGAGCTGGTTTAAATCTCAACGCATCTAAATCTCTCGAATTTCTGTTCTCTGTCTCTCTCTCTTGGTCAGCCTACCCACCCCAAACGTCTTTCCTCAACGCAAAAGCACTTACCAGGCTTGATCCTGTGAAATAACTAGGAGTTACTATTAATAAAAATATAAAGTGGACTTCTCACATTTCCGCCTTTGTAACGAATCTCCGATGGTTGTCATTTCAAATCAGGAAGCTTCGACACTACAAGGTGAAACAGAGCACCATCTCCCGATTTGTATACCAGTGTTTCTCCAATCCTTCTTTACTGTTCTCCTGTTATGTTCTCAAGTTTTCTTAGAAATGTCCTTAAAACTGTTTGCCGGGGGCTATCAATAAATTAGCCTTGTGTCTTTCACACCATCAACTGAGTTGTTCTTCGATCTATGTGATCAGCACTTATCAGTATGTGAGAAATTTGCTCACAAATCTCTTTCAGATCCTACGCATCCTCCGCACAACGATGTTTCAAAGTGCCGCTTTTATATTTCAAAACGATCTACTTTTCGTTCCATACCCTCAAGAATCAATATCCACCGGACCTCCACTGTCCCATATTTAGCATCCATTTTGACAAACTGTGACCGTATTTTAGCCGTATTCCTGAACAGCCTATCATTAATGTCCCATGTTCATTACACGATAACTTTTATTGAAATTTTTACAAGATGATGCGCGTTTTTTTTTCCTATTTTGGCTTTACCCTCACGTTTTTTGACCGAAGAAGTGACATTATTTTTTGTACGACAAATTTTATACAATACAATACAATACAATATGATAATGAACAATTCTGGTTAGACAAGGTTTCTACCTGGATAGAGCTAAACCCAAGCGGTAATACTGTCCAATCGTCTTACCACTGGAACAATGGGGAAATTTGTGCGATTAAGAAGACCAGGTGTCCGACCATGCCTCATTCTCTGTAACACCGGAAGGAACCATTTTAACATTGATCGACAGTACGAAACGAAATCTTTCCGGTCGTATCAAATTTAAAGTTGACACTTGAGGTCGTATTGAAAATCTCCCAGTTGATTCCATTGTGCTACTCCTTGAGATGAAATGTTTTGGCATTTTGTGGATGTTTGCTAAACAGAATAGTCCCGAAAGTGAAAATGAAACTAATTGTTCTTCATCGTCAAAATTATTAAAGCTGGTTCCAAAGATAAGTTATAATAATTCATATTTACATCATGAGCTTCGTGCAAACTGGCCCTCATTGTCTCGCACTACAGCACACTCCAACAAACGAAAGCTAGACGAATGTGACCTATTGCACCAAAATTGTAATTGGAATGATTTCGGATAATGATTTCCCCTTGGACGAACGTCAAACCATCTTACGAAGATGAGAACACAGAGTTTCGGTGCACCTAGGGGGCAGTAAAGTAGTAGAGAAAAATATTTAAACTTGTAGTATTTGCCTCCTAAGTCCTTCATCAACCCCAAAGTCGGGCCTTCTGTCGAAGCTTGAACACATCTAAATTCGTTTGCCACTCGTGGCAGAAGTGGCTGCGCGGCGTAGATATAATTCGTCTTCCTGGATATTCAGAATTTGATGTCAAAGTAATCTGGCTTATTCAGCGGAATAAGCTGCTTGCTAATTGCCAGGACCCACTTGGGTCTATGAAGCTCCCTGTAGTTGAATCAGAGGCCTTTAAAAATTCTTGTGCAATAGATTGATCGTGATGTCACTTAGACCTTTCACATTTCAGAGTATTTAACTCTCGTGCCATTGATCTTTTTGTGAGTACTTGAATGGTATCCAAAAATCGGTAGAACATTATTTTGCTGAAATCATGAGATAGGTTCTTGCGGGCACTTGATTATTCTGCTCCGGAAAGAGACCGGTCTATTCCCAGAGGATAAACTAACCGACGGATTCCACAAAATCTATGGCAATCGCACGAGACTGGTACTCGAGAAAGGATACAAACTTTTGGCGAATTACAATGGAAAACAGAAAAATTAGTTGATGTCTAATGTTATTCGGGGTTTCCTTGAACACCGTCGTCATGTCCGAATAAATTTTCACGAGTAGGTAGTCGATATAGACATATCCTTGTCCCACTTTTCGCAACGACTGAGATTCAGTCTCTGAGACGGCATAAATCTGCCACGCGATAGTACCACAGTGCGTTACCATGACATCAGTATGAATTCTAAATACCACCATTAAAAGCAACCTGTTGGTCAAAAACGAATTGTTCTCTCACTTTTTGTCCACAATAGCCTCCGCAGGTAATTTCCATGGTTGAGTTATTGTCTCTGTCCTCTTGGATGATGGAAGAGGTTTATTACGGGTGGCTCCATTCGTTCAATCGATAAGTTTATTTATACTGTGTCCATCCTGTTTTTTGACTTGAGTGAATGACTGTCCACCAAAAGTGTTTATTAGGCATATATTATTGTCCCTCTAGCTTGCAGACATGGTAAACTCATGGGAAAGTTGACATTTGGCAAGATGAGATGAACGCTGAGCTCCGGACCATGGAAGATAACTCATTCACGATGAGAATTTCCCGTATTCCGATTCGAATTCGTTCCTGTGACAATCACTTACTTCAAAACTTGTCGTCCTTGAGGTTTTCCAGTCTCTTGGCTACCTTTAATTATCGTTTGGTAGCTACCACTCATAGCTCAGTAACCCCTGGCTGCTTTTAGCGGTCAGAACCTGGGATGGGATCGATGCATAACCCATACCCGAAACGAGTATGCCACGTGAATTGTGCGACCCATTCACATAACGTAACAGCCTAGCGTGACTCTCGTCAATAGCTCCTTGTTCAGAGAAGAAATGTTTTTATTTCCATCTGAGTCATGGCTGTTAAAATAGTCCGAGCGTGCTGAACTATGGTCAAGTGCTATAAAACGGTATGCAAAAGGTACTAAATGACAGAAAAAACCTGTGATTCTAATAGCCCTTTCAAGGCAAAAGCGAAGAAAAATAAGACACTGTAAGCCAAAGTAAGAAAGAGGAAAGATAAGGTATAAATTGTCTATAGGCTTGAACACCATCAAAACTACGGAGATACATCAAAATATGTTCCCACGTTCGCGTGGAATTCTATCAACAATCCACTGTTCACTTGATCAGAAAGCTGAGGACTTAGGTATTGTTTACAGAAAAGGGTAAAAAAGAATCTCCCAGAAAGTACAACAAACAGCCTGATGGAGGCTTGAAAAAACATAAGTGACAGAAACAAACGATGACGAAAACGATGATGACGATGATGATGATGATGATGATGATGATGATGAGTATGATTTTCGATTGCATTTTATGATGATGATTGATGATTGCATGATGACGATGATGATGATGATGATGATGATGATGATGAGTATGATTTTCCCGGTAGTCGACATATTTGGAATTAATTTTTCTCGATTGCAATGTACATGATTTCCAGTATACACAAACGATTCATTATGGTTTTCCAAGACGCTATTACATAATCACAACCCGGACATCTAGCATTTATTGATTCGTTTCTTATCAGGTTAAGTTGTCCATTTTTATGCGAGCATTGGATATTGTCGCAACCAACTCTTCGTGCACGAAGTTGATTCCAATTTCGTGAATGGGATTTTCCAAACTTTTGTTTCCGGAATAATTTCCGCTCATTAGCTCATATTTTACTATGAGGATTTCATTACAGATGGATGCGATCGCATGCAACCTATAAGAGTAGTACGAAATGCTAACATGCGACATGTCTTTTTTCTTACTGAATGGACTGGACAAAGGGGACACAATGCTTCAAACTTATTCAGAATGACCAATTCGGTTTCGATCCATCAGGATATCGACGGTGAAACTCTGCATGCTTTCAATAAACTCAGATCTATCTTCAGCAAAAGTCATTAGACCACTGGGGTAGACGAAAGAAACGTGACTGGCTAGCGCGGTACAACTTTTCTGCAGCCGTTATTCCAACATGGTTCATTATTCACATATAGATCGGTATTTGCATTTGGGTCCTAAAAAAGTGACTAATCAGAACTACTAACCTCTTCAGTCTCACTGAATTTCACAATTTGCTGCTCCACGCTGGTTGATCGATGGGGATAAGTTGCTCTTCCAATTGTGTGCATCAACCGAGCTGCGAGCTGTTTAGCTCGACTTTCTAACAAGGAGTGCCGGTTCAGTGGCCTTTCTGCCTGCCTGGCCTCAATGCGAATGGCGAACTAAAAGCGTCTTTTTGTGATTTGCGCCATTCACTTGTCCCGGGCTCATCCTGTGGTCAACGCCAGTAGAGACGAAAGCGCTCTCTACAGAAGCCTGAAAAACAATTTTGATGCTCACTTTTGGCCCTGATGCTGAATTCGAGCGATGTACACACCACCTCTTCACACAGACGCATACAAATGAACATGTTTCACGTGTATGTCCCATATCGATGCAAAGCCACGCAGTGAACAGTCACGCATTCACACTATACTATGCGAGAATGGGAAGGTTCTGGATCACTATGACGAGCAGTGTGACCCCACATTCAATTTGTGATGCTTAATTGAAAGAATGGCTGGTAATGGTCACGGCAACCACTGAAGGTATGACTGCTCCGTCCTGATTAACGTAGCCGAAGCTAGGGCAAGTCTGTCTCAGAAGCCGACATGTGGACAAGCCTTAAAGGAGCCGGTGGTAGTCATGACCCATCCTCGTCCTAAATGCACCCAACTAACGCAATACGTACCGTACCGATGTTGACCGGGTATGCGCATCTTTTGGTCACAGTCCCATCGACCTCAAAACTGCCTCAAACACTGAACAGTAAAGGTAACTAGCACCTTTAGGCACGGAAAGAAGAGTAGTCGATCAAATGGGGTCGACCACAGACCTAAGTCCCCTCAGTCAGCGAACGCAATAAACAAGATTTTAAAACAAAGGGATTCTGACTGTTTACTCCACGCGTAATACAGTTTTCATGTTAAATCGGATAAGATAGAAGTTGTCGTAACATATACTTGCCTAAATGGTGTCGGATTGGATGGGTATACTGACAACGGAAGAATAACTTGGCTAAACTGAGACTAAATCCGTATCCTGCCAAATTTTAGATCGATCACTTTTGATACGGAATTTGCTAGGTATTAGAAGACTTTTTTGTTTCTGTTCTTCGTTGTCGACCGTGGGTCAAACACTTTATCGAGGTTAGCACACGCGTGTAAGATAGTTTTGATGCCGTACAAATAAGGGCGCTTCTCAGCCTTCCTGATACACGACAGTGTGTGAACACAACAATGAACTTCATGTAACATCTAGCGTAGCCAAGCCACCAGATGTTGAGTTACTATCCAGAGTGAAGTCAGAGACCCAGCATGGTATCAGCCCGGCTCGAACAATTTTGGTTTCTGTATATAAGCATGGATGACGTTTTCGGATTGCATCAAAGATATGATATGCCATGTGATATATTGCTTGAAATGCTTGAAATATGAAAAGAAAGTGATCCGGAATGTTTGTAATGAACCGATGATCCGATTGACATGAACAACCTTTGTCAGGTTAGGTTTCGATTCTAAACTTGCCTTGAAAAAGGTTAGTCACAGCAACCGAAACGTTGGCTCATCACAACCATTCCCAATCGCAGTGTTTTCATAGTTTTAACCATAGCGTAAAAAGATTTCGGTTTCCTTTATTTTTGTTGAAAGCTATCTTGTTCTGCATCATATTCGTACGTATTTGTGCCGGGAGAATCATTTCTGAGTGAAAGTGCGCTGAACCATAAGGATGGGAGCAAGTCAGTTGTTTTTACCAATAACGCATAAAATAAATTTTTGAACAGATTAAACATTCAATAATCATTGCGGGAAATCTGTGGACCCCGGGAAGACCTTACTTTCAGCTGATTACATCCAGTCTCCAAACTACTCTTCTGAAAGACTATCCTCGAAACGATGTTTTTAGTACTGTGTTTTTATTAATTACACCCCGTTATGTTTACATCATATTGTATTCCGAATTTATGTCCAGTAAGGTCTGATTGTATCGTTACGCGCCTTACGAACAGTGAAACGAAGGGAGAAAACAAATACATCAGTTCCAAGATATATACAAGATCATTTTATTGGATCTTCACGAAGTTCCTACCTTGACTATAGAACTGTGTTCATAGGTATCCTTACGGGGAGACAAACGAACAACTCACTTTGCATGGAAGGCTCCTGATTTAGGGGACGAATTGGTAGTAATTCTCCACAGTCGCCTTATCCTCAGTCGTGGCCTCATTAGATGACCTCCGATATCTCATACTGCATCATATAATGGTTCTCTTCTAAAAAATGTTGGATCCGAAGTATTTTTGTTTCCTTGATGGTGGCATTGGCGTAAAACCGATTTTCCTCATCTTTTTAGCCACCTGGAAATACGTTCGCTTGTTCGACGACGTACAAGCATGTCCACTCATTGGATTCACATTAATCTTTTATCTTTTATCATTTACTTCCTTTATTATTAGAATAACAATGTACATCAATTTTCAGGAAGGGGGCAGCGGTCAACAAGGGGCTGCCAAGTGGGGAAGTTGACCGGCGGTGGGAGGATTCGAACCCGCGAGCTTCACATTCAAATGTCACGACCTTATCGGCATGGCCACCGCCGGCCAATGACGTCACCAAAGAAACAAAAATTACTCAGGTCGTCGATTATTTTCCTTGTACATTTTACATCACAGCAAAATCGACGGTTTTGATGACATGCATTACAAACCAGTGAACGTTTATCGCGCGTATCCGAATCGGGACGAAATTATCTGTGTTCAGTGAAACACCTTCCACGAGCGCACTTGGTCCTGCGCGCATAGAGCGCTTCACTCTAATGTGAAAATAACCCTAACGAAATTGAGGACTAAACAGGCAAATATAGCCAGTTTTGAAGGCAGCTGGGAGAACTGCTCGAGCGCATACTCACGCACCAGATCACGTGACATCCAAGGACGGCCATCGGCAACTTTAGTGCCCTGAATACACGAAAACGGTCGGCCGGTGGGAAGTTTTTCAAAATGACAGAGCACATTTTGCCAATGATGGACGAGTGCTTGGGTTTTCGTAGCCCAATGAAACAGTTACTTCAATAATCAATGGCACTTTTATTACTAAATTCCTTCAGGGTGGATGAAATCTTCAACGGATAAATGAAAGACAATGGAAATCGTTTTCAAAATGCTCCTGGATATTTATCCAAGTACAGAGTGATGAACGTGAGCATAGTTATTGTTTTTGAATCACACCAGGTTGCCGGGAGCAAAATGACCCACGGCTTCGAATGATTGGGACTTTGAATTACCCAGAACATTCCGCCGATTTTCACTGTTAAAGTAGACATTAGATCAACAATTTACCGTTTGAAAATAGATGTAACTAAGACTTTCGTAAAACACGTCTATCCCCGTGGTCCAAAGATAAACTGACGTGGTGTTGATCGGGCTGGAACGGAAGACGTTACGTGACTGGGCGAAAGACATTGCAAATCCGCTGTATCTTTATGCACACTTATAATTGGATTCTTTTACACCCTAGTTGGTTATCGTCTCGTTTGTGCAATTTCAGAAATGCCTGTGGAACAATTGCACTTGAAAAGACTGGAATGGGCGTGTTAAGAAAAAATTATTTGCATGATACATCCCGTTTACAATTCTAAGTGAATGTATTTCTACATTTTAGTAGTAGGAGATTGAATGTTTACATGAAATAATTCACCATGTGATAT
>LUCM01007256.1:69940-93722 GCA_008360955.1 Fasciolopsis buskii | reverse complement strand
TTTCTTTATGGTGAGTTGAGTGATCATATCACATGGTGAATTATTTCATGAATGTATTTCATTGTTCTCTCGAAATAATATGGTGGTATGGGAACGGGTAAATGTTTATGGTGTTTCATTGATAAGCAATGAGCAGAATGATGTTTTTAAAAGTGGCGAACAAAAACGCAGGAAAGTGGTTCTATCTCCCTAATGAAACTCAGATTGATTGAGTACTAATCAACAACCAGACCTTGACCATCAAACCAGTTGCGCATCCGGGGTGCAGTTGAGTTTAGTTCACTGGTTGTCTAGGTTGAGTAGATTTCACGAATATTCTAATGTCGATTTCGGCTGTTGAGAAAACGTCACCTGAGCCCGTCGGCTATCACTATTCGGATACTTGCACGCAGTCTAGAAATCCTAGTATTACCAAGTAGTGATGTGATACAGTCGTAACTTGAATACAAAATTTCATTGAAACATCTCATGTTAGACCTAAACGATCTCGAAAAAAAAGCGTGAAATTTAACGGCAACAGAATTTTTCGGCTTCCTGACATGCAATCCAGTCAGACAATTATAGGATGACATTGCAGCCGGTGTGTTTTGAGATCCTACAAAAATTTCTTTAACGAATATCTAAGTCACATATTGATCAATATTCATCCATTCTCAGTTAGTTACAAACTCAGTAGCCGACACAAATGCCCTGCTAACCTACACACTCTGCGGGTCGAAATTCGCTGTGTTGTCCATAACGTTATCTTGATTTTATGTAATACTAGTCAATTTCTAATCCTGTGCAACTTGTAATTCATTACATTATCTTTGTCGAAATATGGTATCAGACTAGATTTTCCAAAGCAGAGAATATAGTGTTCCAGTGTTCGAAAGTTTGGATCGCGAGCTCACTCTAAGCTTGTCAGAGGAAGGACTAAATTATCACTGAGTTTCTGTCACGAATTCACTACCTGTAGATCTCCTCACTTTTCCTTACGCCATGTAGTTAATGCTCTTTCAGGTATGGATTATTGTGAAGAGCTCGTGTTCAAGTCATGGTACAGTCCGGCGCCTGCGAACACGACCAGCCACTCAGGACTGTGGCAAAACACGAACCACAAGTACAGACATTTCATTGCTATTGGCCCAGAGGTATCCTGCATGGTGCGCCCCCAGATTACACGTCCTGGATATTTGAATTTCTAACTGAAGCCCAGCCTGGTCAGCAGTCCCGGATTCACGTGACCTGGGAGAAATGGACAGGTGCAACGCACCGGTTATACGGGTTTTAAGTTTTAACTTGTCGTCGCGCGGGAATGCACAGCCTGTGCAAATACGTTGTAGCCTTTCTGCCCACTAAAATCCCATCAATGATAATTCTCTTTAATTTATATTGAAATACGTGATTCGTTAGTAAGCCCCGAACTTGATTTCCAGCTGTTGTGTTCTTCTCGGCGCTTTCATTTACGTAGTTTGGGCTTCAACCATCCCATTACCGACTGACAGTTTGTATTTGCGTTTTATTGATATCGGTCGCACTGCTATTTCAGGTACGAATATGGGAGCAAAGCTGATTCTTTTCTCATCACTGAGATTACCACAGATCCACTGATAGGTTCAGTTCTCAAACTGATTGATTTTCTAGTTGATTTTCTATGCCCACCTCAAAACCAATTGCAATTTTTTTAATTTTTCGGTATGTAATTGGTTAAAGTTTTCAGCTGTGATGCAAAACATGTAAGCGCCATTTCCCATTTTGTTTGTTTCTGTCACGGTGTATCCCGCCACCAAATGATAAGCCTACGATTCCTAGACAGTGCGTGTAAGCACCAAAACGATGGAAATTGATTGGGTTCGGGAACTTCGTTAAGAGGGGCCTTGTGCCCTGCCCGACAGGATTCTGTCGCTTTAGTTTGGTCGTTTTTAGCTGAGAAGAGAGTGCACATGACTGGCTTGCGGAATATCGCTGACCAAAATCAGACTCCTAAATGGACCACACATCGTCACTTGCTAGAATAACGAAGTTCTTAGACAGCTGAGCAGCTCAAATCTAAAAACTAACCCCGTCGTTCGAGACGTTAGCTATCTGTCCTGCATAAGCTCAGAATGGCGCCCGCTTTTCTCTTCATCTGTTGCTCATAGAGAACACCTACCATGTGTGAAGGCTAAGTTGTCAGGATTTTGTTAAAAGGTAAAAATACTCTAGCTCCCTCGAAATGCTTTCCTTGCACTATTCAAAATCTTTCACGAAAATTTCCTTCATAATGGTGGACCTCATTAACTTATGTTTTGCCTCGGAACCGCCCGTGATCGCTAAATAATCGTTATAACCTAACCGATTCTCAAAAAGGTGTTTCATGATCATCGACCGTGCTAAAATTATTCCTGGACAAGATTTCTACTTTCCATTTTCCCGATCTTCAATGGTCCTAACTCCTGCTGACTGCATCCGAGACGTCAATGTGTGCAAGTGATACTATCAGGCACATCGCTTACTCTGTTGCTTGTTAGCTTGATAGCGGATTCCATTCCGTAAGACTTATTTCTCCTGGATCCATTAACGCGTTAAGCCCCCTCGATCGCGATACCCACTTTAAGGTCTCACATGCAAATGGCAGTGCTCTTGGCATCTCAGATTCTTTGCATGACCGTTTAGGTGGATGACGGTTTACTTATTTTTGCACCAATACCCCAGCCTTTCGGAATTTTCTAGAGAATCAGACTGTCTCCATTCTTCTCTTTTCCTATACTTTGATGGGCTTTCTATTTCTTCGAAATACGTGCTTTGCTGATGACTTTATTCATCACCACTGGAAATCATGGAAGCACTGCATAGCTGTTTTATCCTCATTAGAAATCATCAGTACCTTACATGCATCATGACGGAACTGGGACGAAAACCTAGGATCAGCGATCCTGTATCAAATATCCTATAGATCAGATTAATTGGATTGATTCTTAGCTCTTTATAGGACCTAAACGTTAAATGATGCAGCACCGAAATGTCACAGGTTTCGCAGATCCACTGGCTGCTGCTTACAATTGTCAACCTCACAAAAATGACTACCGCAACTGTTCAATGTGATTCAAGGTATGCAAATCTCACCAGCGAACTTGCCCCTTCATCAGTTAATGACAATGGTGTGTTCAGAAAAATTGTATCTTCTGCTGACTTGTAATGGTTTTAACCCAAGATATTCCCCGGACCGCATACATTTTTTAAGCTTAGAGTAAACTGAAAAGCTATTCTCTGGTTCGTTACTTTAAGTACTCCAACTCTTCGACTTCAGTGCATACCGATGTTCTCATCCGAGCTAAAAGAAAATAATTACGGTCTCGCTGTGAAATTTCTGAAGTTACCTCCACATTTCCCTTTGATTCTCTCATGTTTCATAATCAGGCTTTACATTCCTCAATCATCTTGATGCATAAAAGAGCTACCGGACTTGACTCGATTCTCCTGTAAGATTCGGGTTTGTTTCTGGCTAATGATTGCTGGTTGCAGGAACACAAGGTGCTAGCGTGTAAACTACTAATTTTTCCAGATTACTGTCAAGATTAATTTGGTTAACGCCGTGACAACCGAACGTGACGGTCCCGGGTTTGATTCTTCCCAATGCTGGTTACTTTCATATTCAGCAAATTTTCGATATGTACTGCCTTCTTTCTGTGGTATTGTTCATCCGTCAAATGATATCGTCATGCAAATGAACGCAATTTCGGTTGGCACATGAATCAAGAATTTTGGGGAAGGCAGTTTTGGCATCGTGTGCCACCAGTACGCACGGTGTTAATAATAGCAACAATACAAATTCTTTAGTTGAACAGTAAAATTCGATAACGCGTGGTTTAAGAAGTGAGTAACAAACAGATCCGTCCGCGTTCAGCTTATGATTGAACAAAGACACGCTGATCCGGTTCGGGGTCACAGGAATGAAACACACGGCGTGCTACGCTCACTTCATTGATCTCTATGTGAAACTATTGTCGAACAAAGTTCCAGTGTGGAATTTCAATACAAAACAAGTTAGTGTACGTTTTCTGGCATTAGGAGGCAACACGACCGATTGCCAAAATGAGCATTTAGATGGCACCCAGAACGTTACTTTCATGTGACTTTTGCCAGTGACTTGATTGCCAAAATGGTTAAGTAAAGATAGAAATCCCATTAACTGAAGAGTTGATAAGTGTTGCGTCGTTGGAAATACTCATACCAAGTTAAAAACGCAGAGCCTAGCAAGAAACCACACATGCTGCAGTGGTGTTTTTCAATTTACTTCAATTAGATATGCCTGAGTGACGTTGATGTAACTTACTGTGACACGAATCAACTAATCGATAGAAAAAGTCAGAACCCCCCCATTTTTTCCACAATAACGTTCAAGTGACCTTTGAAATGATTGTTTTCACCAATGATTTTGGAGTTAAGTAAGGATGATAAACGAGTGGAAACATTCATCTGACTCTGTGAAAGTCCATGCACTGAAAACTCAGTCATTTCATACCAACCTATTCGTTGTTCTGTAAATGCTCTCTATTCCACATCATTCAGGAGGGAATAGTAAGCCAAGAAACGCTTGATTGAATTTCGGGTACATTTGGTGTAGTCAGTTAATGTTCAGGTCAATTGCATTTAGTAGATAGATCAATCAAAATGGCGTCAAGAAACAGTGAAGTCAGGTGACACGTTCGTCAGGCATCGGTAGTTCCCTGTTCAGACGGGTAGACGGATTGAAAGAAAGAAAACCGTAACTCTCAGGGCGGGGAGGAACTAAATGTAATTGTTATTATTAAATACGAGATAAAAAACTTGGTGTTTCATAGAATAAGTTTGGCATAAGAAGCACCACTACGATCTGGTATAGAATAGAATAGTTTGTTACTATGTGAATAGAGCAATGCTTGTAATGAATCTCCAATTGTAAGCATTGGTTTCGTATATTTAACTGCTCCGGTATAAAGCAAACCAGGAAAGAGAGAATACTGCTTAAACGCAGTTGAAGTTTGTCTTAACCAGAAATCCACAAATGTTCCACTCGTTATACCAGCTAAACAGTTCCACGCTTGTTCTATCACACCAGTGGCAAAGATATCACAGAACATGGATAATTGTGGCATTGAGTCTCACCATTTTTGATTCATCTCGACTCACATTCTCAGATATGACAACGAGTCAGAAACAAATCAATAGAGTTTCCATTAGCTCTTAATCAGTCGCATACAACTCCAGTTAAATTAAAACCGTAGTGCATAGGGCACAAAGTAGGGAACATGTAAACTGTAGTGGGCAAAAGGACCACAACGTACTCACACATGGCGTGTATACCGGCGGTACGACACGTCAAAAACGGAAACCCGGAGTTGCGCCCACGTATTTCAATCAGGTCACGTGATTCCGAGACTCTGCTGTCCAGATTGGGATTCAGTTAGAAATTCAAATATCCAGGATGTGTAGACCCCGGGGTGGGCCATGCAATGCTGACCTATCAGAGCGTCAACCCTATGCGCGTAGATGCTCGGTTCAGTTCAACTGAGTACGAACCGAATGCACTTAAAAATCTTTCATTCAGAAACAAACGATTGAAATAGGTATGGGGTCAAACGTCTGTGAGGTGTTCTGGTTGTCGCTCTCCAGGTGCCTGGAGGTGTCAGGTACAGAAACGATTTTGTAAAAGAATTTCCCAGTCGAATAGCCAGAATCAAGAAATTTTGCTTCCAACCTTACAAGACTGACCGTTTGACCACCTATGTCAACGACAGTATTTCTCGCCTCCGGAAATAACGCGGAATGATCCTGAATGTGCGGGATGCAACAGGGTTTCAGAGAATCGCAGCGAACAAAAATATGTGCGCATGTCGTTAGATCTTTTTTGAATTTAAGTGAGACGAAAAGTGGTATGGGACGGGAGGGCCCTATGCGTTTTCATGTATGACTGCAAATGACTGACAGACAAAGACGGGCCATTAACATCGATAATGTCAGAGAAAACTCACCAGGTAGCTTTACGGGTGTGTCAAATACCATGTTGTGCTGTTCTCAAATACCATATCCGCTGGACAAGAACCAGTCTTCTTGTAAAACGGTGCGGATGTGTAACGTGGTCCACTTAATTGCATGATAGTTGGAGGTAAGGGAGACCCTCAGATGCCTATGAAATCAGTCTACTAATCCATCAGACGAAGGATGGTATACGATCGTGTGAATGTTTAGATCCGATCAGGGTGGGAGAGTCAGTGAGCAATTTAGATTATGACTGTGTGCCTCTGTCGGTAGTGACTGTAGAAGGAACACCAGAAGTGGAAATCTAGTGATGCAGAAAAGATTTGGAAACCGTTTCACTGGATGCGTTGACAATGGTGACAGCCATTGGCCAACACATGATGGCAAGGGACCCACGACGTTTAGATGGAGGTGACAAAAACGTCTGTCATCAGTGGGTATTTGGGGAGGCGAGGAGTGGACATGTATCCCATGTAAAGGAAGCAAAATCCACCGACAAGATTTTGCCCAAACACGAATGTCTCTGTCAATAGTAGATCAAACATAGGGGTCGGAGATAAGCTTGATAGAAGTACGCACCCTCGGGAAGAAATATGGAGTGTAAATCAAGCGGTGTATCAAACAAGGAAAAAAATGGCCAGGATTTCCGGTGAAAATGCCACAAACGATGAGACCATCTGTAGCAGGAAGTGGCAGATCTTTGAGCATCAGGGAGAAGGGTGATTATGAAAGGTTCCTTATAAACTTTCTGTGCCTTCGCAATGTCTTCCCAGTTGAGTGAGGTTGACGTAGACGCAAACCTGTAAGGGACAGGGCATTCGCCACAAGATTATCAGATTCTTTTATATACCTGATATGGGGAGTGTACTAGGAAAGGTAGTCGAGATGTTGAATTTCTCTTGGGGAATAGCAATTACTGCTGAAAGCTAGAGCATATGTTAGCAGTTTATGGTCAGTGCACATGGTAAAGTTCTGGCCCTATAAAATCTGCCGAAAGTATTTCATGGCAAGGTATACTGCGAGAAGTTCACGTCCGAATGTGCTATACCCGGACTGTGCCGGTTGCAGCTTCCGGGACGAAAAAGACAGTGGTTGCGTCGTGCCATTAACTATTTGCTGCAATTCAGCACCGATGGTGAAATTAGAGGCATCTTTTCACAGAATGAGGACGGTCTTGTCGTTAGTGTTTATGTCTGCAAGGACAGACACTTTAGATAAGTCCTCCTTGACTGTTTACGATGCTTTTAGCTTCTAGAATCATGGGGAATTTTTGCGATCCTTTTTTAGAAGGTCGTCGGATGGTTGCAAGATCTCCGAGCAACTGACTATGAACCGGCAACAGTAGTTGATGATACTCGAGAAACGATGGAGACTTTTGAAAGACTGTGGTTCCGGGTATTCACAAATAGTACTGACTGCTTTCTAGCGGTCGAATATCTTCACCATCAACGTAATGACTAAGGAATTCGATAAATGGAGCACCAAGAATGAACTTAGAGGTACTGGCAGAAATGCCATACTCCTGGAAGTATTGGAAGAAGAGGTAGAGATACTTGTGATGTTCGTGTACATTTGTGCTGGCTATGGGAACATCATCAGTGTACACGAAGGCAAAATTGAGACCACGAAGTACTTGGTCCTTGAACCTCCGGAATGTTTGAGTTTCGTAGGAATTCGCATAGGTTAAATGGCGTTGTGACGACATTCTTTGGAATGTCCTTCAGCGGTACAAGGATGTGGCAATACGCCCGTACCAGATCGGGCTTTGAAAAGATTATTTTACCCCATAGGCTGTTGGAGAAATCGTGAGTATTTGGGATCAGGTAACGGTCAGGTACAGTTCAATGTTAAGTGTACGATAATCACACGGGCGCCAGTCGCGGTTGCTTTTATAAATCATGTGGAGTGGGAATGCCCATGGGCAGCTGTTCCCAGTCTCAGCACATATTCAAATCCTGCTTAGAATGTAGAAAGTCTATCGGGTAACAGTCTACAAAGGTGCACTGTTACCGGGGGACTTTAGTGACAATGCAATGCCGAACGTCGTGTGGTGTTGTACCTAGGGATGTCTGTGGTACAGTCATTGAAGAGAATTTATACAAAATGGAAGAAAATGGTGATTAGAGTGTCACTGGACTAGTTCCAAGAGAAGGAGTTCAAGCGTAGTTTCCGTGTGGTTGTAGAGATGTAGCTCTGTCTAACAAAACACGATGGATGGTATCAACCACAATGCCATTCCGAAGATCAAGCGGAAAACGTAAGCAATCACAAAAACCCAGGGAAAACATCACCTTATACCTAAACCATGGGTCAGTAATTTTGGAATGTTTGTCTTAATGGAGGAGTCGTTGGCTCCTTGTGGAGTGAGAGTGATAGGACGCAGATGGTGTTGGCCTGGAGGTACAGAGACCACACTTTTCATAGCTCTGGTATCAGTTAGAAACCTCATGAAACTAGCCCAATCAAAAATGTAGAATAAGCGACTAGGTCCAGAGCTAGTGGCACCGGTCACCAATAATGACTGTTTTGTATTTCCCACACGATTTGCTTTGAAATTATATGGAGTCTGACATCGACAGACTTCTGTGCCAAAATACTGATGACATCATCAATAGGATTTACTAAATGGAACAGGAGAACGGCTTTTAAATGATCTAGGGCGTGATGGGCGAACGATTTTGATGGGTCTTTAAGGGTAACATTCATCTGAAATGTTAGGTGATCGATTTATTCCTTAAATTGCGAGATGGAGTCCACGGGTGTTGCGAAGGGGGCTGTAGCAGCGATCTTGCTGTCAAACATGCTGTCGACAGCTTCAGTTAATTCCGCTGTCGAGGCATCTCCTTTGAAGGATGCTAAGAGTTCTCTAGTGGAAGGAAGATTTCGTATCCACAAATGCCATAAATTTGAGTCATCCATTTTGTGAGACCCCAACAGTTGTTTCATCTATTTGAAGAGTTGAGGTGGTTTCCGATCCCCGATGTCAAAATTTGTGAAAAGCGTATCGAGATGTTGCTGATCGGATAATCCAGTGAGTTTGTTTGTTGCATTTTTGAAAATGTCATAGGAATTCCCAACCGGAATTTCGTAGATTAGGTCACACACATCCTCTGTTGCCTGGGCGGATGGGCTCTGCACCACATGGGATTACATTACAGACTGAGAACGAACGTGACGAATGCGGAAAATTGCTCCCATTTGCGCGAACTACAAGCGGGCGAGTGAAACAACGTGGGAATTCTCATGGTGGCTGAGGCCTCAGCGGTCTTATGACCGGTTTCTGCATCACCAAAGTCCGTGGCAGATTATGATAACGCATAAAATGAGATGATATGTTCCACAGGGAAGTGCACAGACCAGAAAAACACGAAGGCATAGGAGGCGAATTCCGGGCTTGCCCGCTTGTAGTGGGGAGAAGAACCGCCGCGCATTCGCACAGCCTGTATGTCCGCGTGCCGACAGGTTGAAACTGGAATCCTGTGCAGCCGGTTCGTTGTGCCTACGCCTTTCGACAATGTCACGTGATTCCGGGGCTCGACTATCCAGGTTGGGCTTCAGTCAGAAATCCAAATGTCCAGGTCGTGTAGATGCCGGGGTACGCCTCACAAAAGCACTTCCAGCGTGTGAGTGTGAGAACAGATACTGTAACATTCAAATGCACCTCTTGACAAAAGCAACCGTACTCGCGACAAAATGACGGTAGATCTTGCGTACAGCGTCGGCGTCGCGAACATCGCTACCATCCACTCACGAAGTTTATATGGGCAAATATAAAGACGGTTGGTGATTGCCCCCGTAATTTGCAATCCGATTGGCAGTAAACTTTCAGATGTTGAACATTCCTAAATACAACGGAAGACCCAATTCAAAACAATCTTGATAAAAGAACATGTATCTGATATTACATTTCAATTAGATGTCAGCTTCGCCTCACGCATTAATTTTTCTAGAAATCATGTTTCGGTTTCTTTTACCTCGTGTCGGCTATTGTGATTGATTAACTCGAAGTTTGTATAATTTCACCATCCCCTTTAGTTCTCCTTTGGTTCTCTCAAGACCTGAAAATCACCCGGTAACATTAAAACCGAAAGCTGGTTAACAGGCCAAGCGAAGAGTTAGCAGGTTTTAAAGTGCGCAAATATCACACATTTGAAAATAGCGCGAAAAAATAAAGAAACTATAAAGATCTTTGCGGAAACATTCGACTTCAATACCTATCAGATGCAGTTAGAAGAAGGTTGGAATTTACCACTTTAGTGGTAAAACAAGGCTCAATCAGAGTCCGGTCAAGTGAAAGCTACTTATGTAAATGAGCACTCATTATTGTGTTGTTGCATGAAAAATAAAATAAAGTGGGTTACTATGACTACTGTAACAAATACCTAGGTTATAGCAAATCAGTACTTTAAACTGTTACACGCTTCGGTGAACTGATCAATAAAACAAGTGGCGGGAGATAGAGGTTAAACAAATGCGTAACTGCTCCCGTAAATAACGGCTTTTCCCGGTCTGAAAAATCGATCCGGACCAACAGTAACAACAAACCTGTTAGAAACTGCATGTTACTCTTAGGATGACAACTGCCTGTTTCTGGTAATTTAACCAATCTCTCAGACTGCTAGTTTCGTGCACTCCACTTAGGCTAAAGCAGATCTTTGCTTTTGTTTCAAAAAATAATGGCTAGTCTTTTGTCTCATTTGAATCAGGAATCTGTTGGGATACAAACAGAATTGTCACTCAACCAATATATCTGCACTCACAATGGAACAACGTCGCTTATAATCTTGGTTACAAATTACAATAAAGCTCTCACTTTATGTGAACTGAACAAAGCTATCGTTTACAAAGTCTGACAGTATCGAGCTCACGGGAAGTACAGTCCTAGCTCCAGACGAGGAATGCATGCTAGATTTACAAGAGGAATAATGTTGAGTAGTTATGCTTGAAATTACATTCGACAACTGCTTGTGTGTTTTGAAGGTATCATTGAGAGATAGCGATCTTCCAATCCTATTCGTCACACGAAGCGTTAGTCATGGTTGTCCTCTTCCCGATTTCAGATCAACCTTTAGTCACAGTTACCAGGGAAATCGTCCATGTAAAAATAATGGGGATGATATTTACTTAGGTGGTAAGTTGTCTCGCTCCAAATGTGCGGATGTTTTGCTTTTTGAGTGAGGACCAAAGTGAGTGGCAAGTATTTCTGCGCTCATTGAACGACAGCGTAATTCTAGTTACGGTGTGTTCTCATTTTCAAAATGTAAAGTACTGTTGTGGGAATAGATTGGCTCAAATGAGAACCCTATTCTTCGTGGATGGATAAATTCTGTATTTTGGAAAGTACATTTCACTCTGTGGTCGCATGCCGAATGCAGTGTCTACGTGCACACGGAAGACTCGACTGATGTTTAGGAATTTGAAACATGTTAGTGTGACATCGGCTTATCAATCTAAAGTTCGGTTTATACTGCAGCAATGAGACCAGTCTTAAATGCGATTCAGAAACTTAGTCATTGGGATGATGTATGAAGAATGTCGGCATTTGAACGTAGATGTCTGTGCAATATGGAAAACGTTTAATAACAAATACGAGGTTAGATGTAGATTTCTGGGTCACAAAGAGTTGAGTTTGAATAGGTTAAGAGAGTTGGGACATATATGCTAGGGCAGGTGCATTGCCCTCGAATAGACCTCCTCTGTATTCACTGTTCTCCTGGATATGTAGTGGTTGGGAAATGGTTCAAGGTATTCAGTTCAAGGAATGACGACAGCTATGAAAACCATAACCACTGGACTATCCTGAATCGATCGAGTTGGATGATCGGTTTGAGGTCCACGAGCCCGTCGACGCAACAGTTGGAGACCTAAGCATATAAGTGGAGATGTGTTAGTCAGTTGCGTTCCTGTATTCCAAATCTTTCTGTTACTCCACGGTATTTCTGACTTAGTGTCTTGTGATTTTTCTTCCACTATTATTCCTTGCCTCAGGATATCAGACAAAAGGAAGATACGTCTGAGCAAACCTAAATGTTGTAATAATTGAAGTGAACTTCAAAAACGCAGGAAGAGCAGCCCCGATTAGGTGGCTTGCGGAGCGCCAAGATGTGTCTTTCTCTTAATTCACTGCTTCCTGTGTTAATTAACGACTATGAATACTCCGAAAAAAAGTTCAGAATCACAATTTAGAGCAAAACCAAATATTATGTAAACCTACACCTCGTATACTGCTGCAGGCAGCGACAGCGTGGTTGGCTATTCATGCCATGTCCCCTATCTCCCGGTCGATCAGTGTAATTGCTGTTTCCTTTCAAACTTTTGTCAAGATCTATCGCAAACTCTGCAGACTGCGTACTTTTCTCACTAATCCAATCGTTACAAACGATCTCACAGGTTTTCAGTACGACTCAAATCCGAGGATCTAGATGGCCACGGAAGACAATATGGCTTGAATACATCGGGAACGGACAAAAGGAAACCAATGGTAAAGTTTAAAAACCACTTACAAAGAAATTTCATATTTGGTTTTCGTGGTATTGTGAGTAGCAGCTTTACAGTGCTGTACTACTGCTCCAGCACACCCATCATAATCGTTATGACTCAGGCACGCATAGCACAAAAATCAATAACGGTTGTAATCCAACAACGAGATTTAGATCCCATTCATATTTCCAACCTTTTAGCCCTCTAGCCAAATGGCATTGTTGTGTGTTGAGATTTGAAGTAAGTACATTGCCTTGTGAAGCAACTTCATAGATAGAGCATTTTAGCCATTTGATCCCAAGTTCTCCAATAAGCTGAAAAGTTTTGTGGACTTCAATCCAAGAAACTAAATCGACCACTGTCTCAAGTTCCGTGATTCAGATTACTGTCATGACCTGACCCAATTTCCCGGTTCTCGAAAAACCACCAGCCTCGAGGCACAGTATGCTTTGAGTTGATTTCACTAACAACCTCAGCAACACGTCTGACTAATGTCATGAAGAAAGACTCTTCCCTTGCATAAATCAAACATTAGGCTCCCTCGGCAGTTTCTGTTAATTTAGTGCAATCGATTTAACGTCGGGCTATTGGCAAGTGTATTCAAATCAAGATAATGGCTGCAAAACGACTTTTGTTGTTCCTTGGGGCCTACGTGAGTTCCAGATTAAGCCGTTCAGCTTCACCAAAGCTCTAGCCACCTTCCAGCGGCTCATGCATTTAGTCCCGCGGGGGAAAGGGGGAATATTTCCTCACAGACGTTCTGTGTACTTGGATGACTTAGTTGTCCACGCGACTTCTCAGGACCGATGGCTTAAATTGACGTATGCATCCTGCTAACTTGTGGTGACACGGGAACCTGCGGTAGCGGGAACGATTGTGATCGGGTGTAATAAGCCAAGATCTAGAATTGATGACACGTAATGGTATGGTCCCAAACCCGAATTACACATATATAAAAAGGAAGGTCTGAAGCGTAAACCACTTCAGGGCATATTTACACGTTATTCGCATATACAATAGTTAGATAACTACATTATCGGCGAAACATATCTGAACCAATAGGAATCGCAGCGTATTTGCCTTTCTCGGCCGTGGGTGGCCGTGGTTATGATTGTTCGTTCTTGAGTTGCTGGTCTCAGCAAGGCTTTACAGCACTGTATAACGAGATATGCCCATAGACCACTTCCAGCCTTATACAAAAGTTGATGTTTTTGTGTGATAATGCACATATCATATTCAAGGAATTTTGATGAGAGACTGATAATAAAACACCGGTTTCGTAACCCACTAAATCCTTTTCAAAAATCAATAAACTGTTTTGAACATTGACATCCTTCATCTTTTATCTTTCACTTTCTTTATTAATGAAATAACAACTGCACGTTACTTTCAGGAAGGAGGCCAAGGCCATCAGAAGGCTGCCAAGTGGAGAAGTTGACCGGCGGTGGGAGGATTCCAACTCGCGTCCTTCTTGCCCAAATGCCAAGACCCTATCTGCTTAACTACCGCCAGCTGAGTGGCAAATTAATGCCCAGTAGAAAAATTAAAAACTAGGATGGTGGAATTCACGGAGGATTTAAAACAAAATTCCTAAAGTAAGGTTATGAAATCTGAAGCTAACAAAGAAATGTGCTTCAAGATTTGCGTAACAATCATTTGCTCTCCCACAGACTTATCAGATATTATCACAGTTCCTGGTAGGAAGAAACAAAAAGTTCTTGCATCTAGTGGCTGCACCTGTTACAGGTAGACTGCACCATGGAACTTGAATCTTGAACTGGTTGCCTTCATGATCCAAAGAGATATTGGTATAGGGACCTAATCTCAAAACAAACATCAAGTCATGTCTGCCGCGTCAATGGGTAGGAGCCTGACGAATTAGTTCCTTAGTCCTGTGGGTTGGAGTTGGAGTTGAGTCAACAAATCAATCGATAGAAATAAGTGGAAGTGCGACTGCTCCGAACTTGTGGGATTCAACTCAACCAATCCCGCTGCCTTGTGAACAGATTCTTACAAGCACAAAGCACTTTGGTTAAGAATCCTAGTCCTTCGTCCATCTAGAGGCTGGGTCCGCAAACCTTCGTACGGCGTTCGGACAAAATAAATTCTAAAATACATCGGCCGTCAAGCAGGACACTCAAAGCCGGCGTGCCTAATGTTCCGACTTGGGTAGGCAGTGATAAGTATGCTTCTGCATTTGGGGCTAACCACCCACTGCCTTGCAGGGCAGACTACGAATCAAACGGTCCACATATGCTTCACGAAGAAAACAACTTTGGCCCTGTGAGCAGCCTCAAAATATCACTTGTCCAACTACCCCTAGCGGACTTTCTACAGAAAGGCTAAGTAACTTCGGTTATTTCGAAGTAAGGACCACATATGACGCCAAAAAGAAATGCTATCATATAGATGTAGCTGATGTTAGCATTAGTAGAAGGGCAAGATACAATAGGAATCCGCTAGATAAACTTCAGTGTGCAATTTATTTATCTGCCTTTAATGTCCGCTCGTTCAAACAAGTAAGACAACAAACTATCTCAGTAAGAAATAATGAAACTTTTGAAATATATGTAGGCTGCGTCTCCAAACCGTGTATGCAAGATCCCAATTCCATCGTCATTCTTCATAGCCCGGATACAGATTCACCCTCTGGCTTGAATCCTCGAACTTCAGGTGACCTGGTTTCGACCTCCCGTGGCCATGCCGAAATTGACATCGCCTTGAGCATCCTGGCCGAGAGTGCATTGTTAGACTGAATCCCAGTCCAAAGTCTTCTGTGTAGTTCGTTGGACGATTCTGTGTGTGTGTGAATAAAAGCCGATTGAAACGCCGGTGTTTGTTTGTCACACGAACATGTGCCCCAATGACTGCAGCTCTCCTGAGGCCAAAGCTGGGTTCTATTGCAGCTTATCCGAATTATTTTGAAGAGTACGTTCAACGGATATTGGTGATTCTAACGTCCAACTTTCCACTTAGCGGAGACAAAGCGACGCATCGAAGAACCATTTTCTATCCCAGCCAATCGCACTGACAGTGACTGCTTCATCCAAGTTTGTTTTGATCACGAACTGTTTCTAACGAACATCAAATAATACCATAAAAGCGACATCGACTCACCTGGCCTCCCGCACCTTCGCAGGGTTGGACTCAAATTGATCACATTGCTATCGGTTATCGGTGGCGTGACCTATTTGTACACTTTCGATCATGTTGGTCTGCACCCGCAGCCTCAGACCATGATTTGGTCCATACTCGCTTTTGTTTGTGCTCAGTCTGTGGTCGGACCAACAAGGGAACCGTATGTCTTGTATACCTGATTTTAGACGATAATCGCTGAACTCAGTTACGCTCGGAGCTCCCAACGCAGTTGCAGTAGTAACGAAATGACCAGAATCTAATCAAATACTATAGGAAGATCAAAGAGGGCCTGCACGCCACTGTAACTGACACAGAAATCCGTGTCATGGCAACCACAGAAGCGAAAGTTAACCCCAGCTACAGTTGTTCTGTTGGGTGCCCGCAGATCCGTTCCCAAGATGCTACGTACATTGAAAAACCAAATTCCTTGAAGCGGCGGCTGACGAGGAAATGCATGGGCATTGGTGGCTGGGAGAATATAGGAAACCGGGATAGACTGCGGCTATCGGTAATAATTTCGATTCTCACCGACAGATTAGGAATACGGATCCACAGTCCCTAAATATGAACACTATGGTTAAGCAGTCCAAGGGCTCAATGATTTACTCCCAGGAACTCCTCCTGGAGCTTTGGGTAGAGCACTTTGCAAAACAGCTTAGTTAGCCGAATTTCAATATAGACCTCCTAATTATGTTTGCAAAGGAAACAATGCCAATCCTCTGTCCAAAACGAAGTTAATCAGAATGGGTGGTTTTGGACTTGTACCGACTTAAAAGAAAGCTAATAGTTCTCCATGTGGAAACTTTGCGGAAATTAGCTTAGCAAACATGTCATGCATGCTTCTCACGAGATTCATTCTCCATCAGTTACCTAGTGCTCGCGAAAGGTGGGAGCATGTAAGCCAATCCAGAAAGCCCTAGGACACATCGGAAAGAGCTCAGCATGCAACCAGATAGCATGACTGTGTCGATGGATCGAATGATAACCCCACCTTATCTTCGCAGAGCAATTCTTGATGAATTGCTTATGGACTATTTGAAGTGGAGAAGCAGTCATTGGCTCGACAGATGTGCTGGTAACCAGAATTGGGCGCGGACATCCGTACAACGGCGAAGAGCTGTGAGGCGCGTCTGCACAAACTCTATGCTCATCCAAACAATTAGAATCCATGGTCGGAAAGCTACGTTTCGTGGCAGAGTGTCCACGCAGACTTCTTTGATCTACTCTTGAGTCCATATCACGCTTTGGTGCTGATGGATTCCTATTCCAAATGGCTCGAGGTGTTTCTGACAAGTTCGCCAACTACGTCATTCGTGATCCATTTCTCGAGGAAGTGTTTCAGTTGCGAAGGGGTTCCTGCAAGTCCTTGTCACTGACAACAGGTCGCAGTTTTGTACGACTGAGTTGAACTGTTGGCTCCATCGCAATGGATGTCAACATCTGCGTACAGCCCCACGTCAGCTGTGTTTGATTGGTGCAGCGGAGAACTTCGTACGATCGATGAAGAATGTCCTGTTATCTATCAATCCCAGGAGATCTTCATAGAAAATTTCTTCCTGCAATATAGCAACGCGGCGCATGCATCCACAAGAGAAAGTCCTGTCGTGCTATTCAGATCCAGGCAATTAGGATGTCCATTGAGATGCCTTGATTCGATGGATGTTACCTACTTTCGTGGCAATGAACTCCGCCCAGATCGTGGAGTCATTACAAGACGATTGGACCAGTCAATGGTTGAAATAACTGGTCTCAATGGTACAAATTTTCATCGAATGTGTCCCAGTCAGATCCACCTCAGAGAATCAAGCGTCCCCAATGTCTACGTGGATGACAGCCAGCCAGAGAACGAGAATCCACGCGACCTACTAACAACCAAGACCGGTGCAGTCTATGCCAACGTCACCGGTTGCCGTACCAATTCGGAAGTTAGTTCGGCAAGCAAGCCAAGCTGATGCAGAATTCTTGAGGGAGGAAGGTTGTGGTGAGTTTATGCGCAAGTCATGTGATGCAGTCCGATAGGGCTTCACGCTGGCCTGCGTAGACAGCCAACCAATGGGGACCGTGACGAGAAGTGGTCGTGAAATCTGGACATTCCGCGAAGGCAACTGGACGGAACGTATTCCAACAATCGGGGTATTTCCAATTTTGTATATAAATCCAGGAATTGTAAATAGAACTCGAACTTGTTTCTGGTCATCTGTGGTCTTCGTTTTCACTCCATTCGCGTAGATTGGGTAGAAGCCCAGTCCGTACTTGCTCGTAATTCATATCCACTTGTAAGTGTAGCTGGTCGAATTCCGTCTGCAAATTACGAGTTCAAATATTACAGTTTCTGGCGAAAGGTCTTGTCACTAAATTTAATTTTTATCTATCGGTGGAGGAGTGAATTTGACAGTGTTTTAACTTTCTACTCTGTTTTTGGCTGACTTAGATACTTTTGATTAGTCTATGGCGATGCACGTATACCTCTTGTCATGCAGTATGTACAGCAGCACCGTTGGCAATGTGTGCCAAGATGCCCCATAAAAATTTGTATTTTACAATTTAAGAAACTAGCAATATTACAAAGGCATACAGCCTAATGTCTGTTCCACGATATACATCACTCACTGCCTTATTTTAAGAAGTAATCTTTTTGACATGGTCACTTGGTTATCCCATGATCTTTCTTCGATCTCAAGACGCGCTTTTATGGAACATCGTTTTACTCGCATCGAACGCCACAAGATCCATGTGGTATTGATCGATTGCCCGACTCGGCTAGTGTGCACATGGTTGTCTGTGCTTTCCGGCCCGTCTCACGGTCATACACGTGGTAATGTCGTTTAGAAATTGTACCATTGACTCATAAGTGCTGGAGCCATTTACCGAATGCTAATTGACTCGTGTAAGCAACATTCGCAGTCTAGCGCCTTTTTCACCCTCCGTTTGAGGGTATAATCACGATGACAGTGACATATCACTGACTGCGCACTTTCTTCTTGAAGCTGCGTGCTGTGTATTACGCATAAGACATTTGCATGCGCACTACCTGTATTTTTCGGGACCGGTAGCCCTCGTCCATAACGTCATTGCGGTACACCACCAAACCGAATGAGAAAACAAAAGAAGAAAATCGTGAATAGGAGGGATTATGTAATCGGTCAGATCAATCTTGACTAGGACAAGTTTTCTTTATCTTCCCAGAACTTATTTGATTTGGGCCTCATTTGGATCATTTCATGCTCGGAATCAAAAAAGTGTAAGAGCATCGGCTGGTGCAATACTGTTTTCCGGATGAAATACAGAAAATTCATGGGAATCCAGTCCCAATTTCGATATTTTCTGGAGCTCTCACTGAGACCAGCAAGATAACCCCCATCCGAAATTTTGATTGAGCTATATACCATAACTGAACTCAACCGAGTCAATTTTTGTCATGCTCCGTGACGTCATACAAATATCACAACTTGACCTATGACCTCGGCCGGTCAGATGACCTCACGCATTCTAGCGCTAACCCCTTACTTCACTTCCAACATTACTGGTCTTTTGTTCATTCGCTGCCCGATATGAGGTGATCGTTTGCGACGAGCAAATGAACCGTCAGAAAAATCCTTAGTGTACCAGTTATAGAAACAACAGGAACGCTTAACAACATTTTTGGCAATCAGCTGCCTTCAGTTACATTCTTCACTCAACCCTTCAACACTTCCACTCAGCGTTTATCCTATTCTGTGAAAGCGTACCCAAAGTCCAATGTCAATCTCGGTTCGTTTATACCGATGTCCTGGCAGACCTTAAAGGTGATTGAGCATCGCTCCTCTTGTTCATAGAATTACAACAATCCAGTATGCGGTCTGCCGAAAGAAAGATGCATCCGTGGGGAAAAGCGTCTCAAAATCACGGAGATTTTGGTGATTCTGGGTCTTTTGCTTGCAACAGAAACGACATCCTGCACTAAATAGTGAAAGAATGAATTCCAAGCTCAGATATCACATTCTATTAAATTTGGGACCGAAATGCAGGCGAACTTGCAAAATCTAACAACAGCCACTGTGTACGAACCAAAAGGTATCGTCCAGTTAGCCTCTAGACCGGAAGGCACAATCAATTAGCTTGAAGATGGTGACCCATTTTCTTGCCGTGTCCTCCACAAGGCATCATCAAAGGATAACCTTGGTAACAGCGACACAGAATTTGAAATCAAACTAATCTCTCGAAGATCGAACGTTTTCATTACACGCAAGTTCAGAGATGATGCCGCATGGTCCAAGCACCGGTTGTTACATTCTTGATGTCCATTGTCTCAATGGTCTTGAAGAAATATGAGGTTTCAGTCCTTCTGGCCATCACGCACTAATCGGAAAGGGTGTCCGAATTCGAGAAGCGGTGGCTCGCATGTTTTGGACCAAAAACAAAACCGGTACTCACGGTACGGCTAAAATTAGTTACAATACGGGGACGCCAAATTATTTTGTTAAAAGAATTTATTTTCTGGTTAATCTGTTTCTCAGTTGTCTAACCGAATTTTCCTCCTTAATCCTCTTACTTGAATGGTCACTGAACTTTGCATCACCTCACAAGGTCGCTGCCTCTTAGCTTGACCCATAGCATATATACCCTCGAGCCATGTGTAGAGTACTGCCCTACTTGGTTGCCAGCCGTCGGCTGTTATCAGTACACTCTTGGCGCTTGTCTGGGTGTTCTGAGTGAAGCTAGTTAGAAGCAAAACCTCGATTCTAAAGCATTTGTTGGTCCTCCGATTAATAGCATAGTTGTTGTGCGATCGCGGCCAAAGGTTCACCCGTGCGACCGATTTGTACCCCTAACGTATTAAGCCACCACTGAAACGTCACAGGCATCGCCAGTCTGTAGGACTATTGTGAGCATGGTTCCAGATAATCTGAGGTTCGCACGTTTGCGATGTGCTTCATGGGATTTGTTTCCAATGTGTGCAATGGAATGAGAAAGAATCATAAACGGTTGCAATTTCAATGAATACTCATGTGATGCGGTTGACTTTGATAGTACAAACGTGAAATAGGCAAATTGTCATTTGTATTCTAATTCGTTCTGGGACTTGTTGATTGTCCAGTACGCACTTACCCGGGTTGAGATCAACCGCAGCCGATAAATAACTCGCACTCGGGCAAACAAAAACCTTTCGTGATGAGCTGAAATTCATGTAACGGAGACAGATCAGTAGAAATGTGTCCATTTTAGTAAGGAGTAAAAACTGCCCAGCCGGCATAACGTTTGCTCACATGCACTGAGGATGAAAGAATGTTTCATTGAACGAACCAATGAGAGAAACACGACACATCTCAGAACTTTTCCCATCGCGACCTAAGGAAACAAGAATATATTTTAGTAGTAGGAGATTGAATGTTTACATGAAATAATTCACCATGTGATATCATCGCTCAACTCACCATAAAGAAACCATGGAAGCACTGTACAGCTGTTTCATCCTTGTAAGGAATCATCAGCAGTGCATATCCCCGTCCCAGTTCGGGCGCGGTGGATATGCACTGCTGATGATTCCTGACAAGGATGAAACAGCTGTACAGTGCTTTCATGGTTTCTTTATGGTGAGTTGAGCGACGATATCACATGGTGAATTATTCCATGGAAACAAGAATAATTAGGTTGCCTAAGATGCCAGCGCATAAATCTGAACAATGAGGGATAACCGTCTCTCAATTACTTTTCACATTTTCAGTGCGATGGTAATTTTTTTAAAGAAAATACGCATTTGTAAGTGCCGTGTCAGCATAGTTCATTTGCTACTTCGGGGCTGCAAGTTCACGTGATGTCAACCTTATTAGAAGCGTACACTTCGCCAACGAGGTCTTCATCTTACTTGAACGAAGAAAAGAAAGTCTGTTGGTAAAGATGTGAACCAGACGTAAATAATAAGCAAGTCCGGGGCCTCAACACACAGTGGCTGCGACTCGTGGTCTAGGAGCCAAATGACTGTGCGATAACTTGGAGACTGTTTCCGCTGGTAAATTTTACAATTTTGACAAGGTTTTTTGCAAGAAATGTGAAATTCCAGCTTGTAATGAAATTTCTCATTGTCTATTTAGGAAAGTTATTTCTAAAGGAAACAAAAGTAGCCGAATAGCAAGATTCCCCTGGGTTCGAAAATTTCTGTTGCGTGGTGCGGTAACAACTGTAGAGTTCAGACGATGGTCACGAAGGTGAAGAAGTACGATGGTCGATGTTCCTGTAGATTTCGTTTATTTTAGCTTGACAAAATCGGTGAACACGGGCGTTCGAAACGAGACTACGTACCACAGCGTTTTTATATGCATCTCTCCGGATAGATCAAAATTTGTGGCACAACTCGTTCCCGAGCTTTGCGAATAACTTTCATGAGTAGGTGGTAGTGGTGTCCCCATGACCTCTCGGACCTCAGGAATGTGCGCTTCCAAAAGTTTGGAATTCCAAGCAGTACGGACAAGGACAGCTTAAGCTGTGGTAACTGAAAGAAAACGTTTTGTGGGGCGTGAACATCTGTCTCTCCACCAAAAGTCCGAATAACTTTGTACAGTGTGCTTAATATTAAACATGATACGATAAGGTTACTATCACGAATTGCTTTTTGAAGCTGTGTAGCAGTTGTAGATGTGCTTCGTGTATATTCCAGATATCATATTGCGACTTACAAATCTAATCACTCCTTTCGGGAGGCATATATTAACTCAACCATTACAGAGTAATTAAAGTGCATTTTATGATGCTAAAATGGTTAAGCTAGCTGTTTTAAAACTATTCACTGCTCGGGTTGACACCGGTGTTGGGTTTTAGAAAACGATATAAATTAGTTTTTATGATATATCCGATTGCTCTGATTATGGGATTCGAGAAACTCGGGTTAGAATTCATTCATTCCAGTCATGCTTTTTCTAAGGATACATAATAACGAAGATTTTTTGTGTCTTTTCGCACAAAGCATCCCTGTTGAAAGTTTGTGTTTTGTGTATAGTTGTTGAAAATAACCAGGACGGTAGAAAGGTCTCTGTTCAAGGGCGGACATTTTTGTCCGCTGTTCTAGAATGAGCACATGCAAGAAAACCCGACGGGTAACGGAAAACTCGGATCGAACAACAAAAGAATAGGACTTTCGTTGTTCACGATATAACGCAGATTAGGCTCCATTCTACACGAGACCAAAACTTGCGGTCAGCAACCTGTTTTGTCAAATTGCATTTTTTGTGATGTATGTAAGATGTGATGTACATACGATTGGGATAGGCTATTTTGTTGTCCGTATAAGGCACCACTGGTTGTATATTGTATTCTCATTCTCACTCTCTTATTTTGTTGTGGTTTTTCTGAGTGTTTTTCTTCTGTTTGGTTCCCTCGTTTTACTTTCAGCTAGTGTCGGGTGTGTGTACACTCCGGTGGTCGGTATTTGGAGGTTTTACGGAGGACGATGTTAGTTGCTGTTTTATTTTGTTAATTTAGCTGTTTGTATAGATGACGGATGGATTTTGAAATGGTAAATTGACATAATTGATAATGAATATTGCAATGATATGCGACCACAACTTGACGTGGTGTGACGGCTTGCGTGTCTCCATGATCCAAAGAGCTATGCAGGATGGTTCATCTCAAGCTGAAGATCCAATCATGCCTGGAAGGTCAATGGGTAGAGACCTGACGAGTTAAACTCCTGGTACTCCAAGTCGGGGGTTGTCTGAGGTCGGCACCATAGTTACTAGATTTCCTGACTCGTATATTACATCACCCGGTCACTCCATTCATCCCTATCCATACTACGTAAGACATTCGATTGGATTCAAAAAACCTCCAAACAGAGCCCGAACATCCCACACACAGCCCATGTCTCACGAACAGAATATGAGTGCACTGTGAGCACTCCCACAAGGCCTTTCAACCTCCCAGCTGAATATCAGGACGACGCCTTAGTGCTTCCAGTCCAGCGTAAGTGCCGAGCCTTGGATATCAATACCGCGTGCCTTTACCTCCACGCCCGACACGTCTAACCGGATCGTTCGACATGCATTACCTTAGCCGGGTGTATGGAGAAAACAGTCTTACAATCAATTAGATTGCCTCCTTCCGCTTCTCAAGCACAATTTCGGCGCTGCTTGTCGTTCCAAGTCCGATAACAGCACTTTTGCACTTTGAAGGTGCAAAGCACACGCACACAACGAGCAACCGATCTCAG
>LUCM01007256.1:53435-68420 GCA_008360955.1 Fasciolopsis buskii | reverse complement strand
ACCTTGTTTCAGTGTATAAAACTTAGTGGATTACGCTGGTTGGGTCACGTGTCGCATATGGCAAACACTGGCCTACCATTTCGTATCGTATATTATGTTCCTCCCAAGGAATGAGAGAAGCCATGTGGAGGTCAATAGATGACGTGGCAAGGTGGAATGAGAAAATGTACTGCGAACCTAGGTAAAGTAGGTGTCTCACGCCTTCGTGGTTGGGGTCCGAAAGACTCGTCTACTTGCTGGCTGGAGACACTAAAGGATATGGCCGTGAGCCTTAAACAATGGCGATCCTGTCATTTTCTATCGAATCAGAATGATTGAAACTGAACGTTTGCACAGTTAGACTGTGTTCCGTGTGTTGGCTGCAGCAGCGTCTTATCTTTTCCCGCCTGCGTAGGTCCACTCCCTGTTCACCTTGGATATTCACTCTTTTTGTAGAAACGTGTAACTCTGGGGAAAGGCAGCGGTGGGCAATGAGGATGATGATGATGATATTCAGGGCAAGCAGCCAATCTGGAGCCTGAGACACTTGCCGTAGATCATGCTGAGGCATTTGGGGGAGTCAGGCAAAAATCCGCCATGCCCACGACGCTGAAACCATTTACTCGCTAAGCTTATTTAATGAGTCTACTCACGGCTAACCACCGATACGGTGGCGATTTCCTTGTTGAGAACCTGAGGACACGCCGGGAGACAAGTATCTGCGTCAAACTCTGCTTTGCATCAGGAAGTCAAACAGATGCCCCGTTCTGGTGCAGATTGACCGCGGTAACCGTGACTAGCTCATAAAGCCGAGCAAACAACAGAAGGCCCATAATGAAGCCGACTTTTACTAATGCAATCAGACAGACAAGGGTTCCGTCGGACTAAGCACTTCCGATTTGATCTAAATTCATCTTAACGGGTGATATCAAACTACTGATGTACTTTTCTATGTTGCACTGTGTTACACTGTATTGCACTGCATACCGGCTTTACTATATCTGTAAAATAGTTTTCCGCCTCCTGGATTGTGCTATGGAATTGTTGAAGTTGAAGTAACAAAGCGAAGGCAGTGCGTTAAGAACGTTCGTGACAGATAAATGACTGAAAAAAGTTCTATACATACTTTCTTTAAGACAAACTTAATTAGGAGACAAAATAAAAGTGAAAAATCAGACACCACTAAAGAAACAACAACGCAAACCAGAAGCGAAATGACTACATGTTTTTTTGCCGTTTTCATTCTTATGGCATCACTCCTGTCACCGTTTGTTAAAACAATCATGAAATTCAAACGTTCTACGACCGAAGATTCGTTGTTCATGTTGACGCTGCTTGGTTCTATTTCCAGTGCGTTTGGGACCGTGAGGATATAGCTAAGAGTCCATGTAGCGCAGTTAATTCAGCGCTACGTAACGCATGTCTTAGAAAGTGTGACTTTAGAGGCTGAAGTGCGTTTACACTAGCGTACTCGGTTGACAAACGCTGGAACGAAATTCAGGCTTGGGCCGATAGCTCAGCTAGTGAAATACGAGAAGCCCGCATGTGAGGTGGAAATCCGACGGCGTCCATGGCTCCCCGTAGTCGAATCAAACCAAAATCAGTCCAGACTTTTTTATGACGTGCTAAAAGCATGAATATAGGAGAAGGAGCACGCCCCGTAGCTACCATAGCTCACTGCGCTCGAGGGAGGACCGGAAACCGTGACTCTGAAACTTGGAGTGGCATAGAACCACTGAAGTTTTTAATAAATCAAATGTGGCAATGAGTAGGGCGACAAGTTGCCGTCCATCACCAAACGGTATTTGAAATAGAGAATCACCACACACGAATGACAAGCGAGATGACAGGAGTAGGAAATAACGAGGAAATTTGTTCATTTTGAGACCCAGGCCATGCCCAGTGGGCTACTTTGGTGATAGACACCAACGCGCTCTTGTCCGGTTTGTAAGCATGTTTGACCTTGTGTGGTCCTGTATCAGTAGGTTTCACGGTTGCGGCTATCGGATCTTGGCCCTTCCCGTGTGGTGAGCCCTAGAGGAACATGCTCGTTCCACTGTATTCACGGGTGAAGCATATCGTAGAAAACCGGCAAACGCAGGTGCCAACTGAAGTGACCCCTTTTAGGCGTCAAATCTAACAAGATCGACGAGTAATTGTTTCCAAGACTAGGATCCGAAGAAGGTTATGCATATCCAGTTCAAACAGAGATTTTCAAATGGGCTGTCAGTTTGCACGGACGGTTCAGAGAGTACACTGAAAACCGTTAGGCTCAACTTAGGGAGCACTACCAATCTACTTAAATTCCTCTTCCAAATGATTATACTGAAAAAATTCCGTCCGCTTGTGTGGTACGAAAAGAGACCACTTTTGAGCGTTCACCGTAGGCAGGTGTGAAAAAACATTCACCTGATCGACCAGGACCTATTTGGTAAAAACACATAAAACAACGGAGGCGCAGCAAGTGGGAGCCAGTGCATGAAGCTCATGATCATAGTCATGCCAATGTATAATCGTAAAGGGGGTGATAGTCATCGGGACAACAACAAATGACCACGGTACTGGTGATCACAGTAATAATCATGGTGGTACCAATGATAGAAGGGGTAATAATAATAATACTAGTAATAGTAATAGTGTTAGCCATGATGTCTGTTTTCGTTTTATGGTGAAATTTAGCGACTAGCTACAGTTGACTGATTGTTGAAAAGACAGCGAAAATGGATGGGAATGTGGAATGCAGTGAGAAAAAACAAAGTAGGAGGAAAGCAATACATGTATGCACGTGCGAAACCGGTGATGGAGGTTGGGCTTAGGATTGGGTGACGAAATAGAAGCAAAAGAGGAATAAAGCGTAGATGAGTGCATCTTTTTCCAAACGCGCGACGAAATGAATAAAGACTGTACAGACAACGCGCGTGAGTTTTATATTCCTGACTTGTTATAACCGAATGTGTATGTGCAGATTTAGTCCAAAATCCTAATGGGGATACAGAAGTATGCTGTAAGCACCCTTGTGGTGGTATTAATAACCGATGTGTTTTGGGTCAAATAAGACGATCACTGGAAATTTTGGTATGCACTGTGGGTAGGATGCAGACAAGCGGAATGTGTGTGTGTATGCGTGGACCGAGAGTCGTCGGTATGAAAGAAACAACTTCAACGAATGCGTGATAAGACTTGTCTTATGATTAACAAACCGGGTCAGATGATGGAAACACAGATGCCGAAGAATATAAAAGAACAAAATGGAGCAGCGGAGCAGGAGTGCGAAAACTCCAATGAGGCAATAGACCTTGACAAGTGGACAAAACAAGATTGCAAGTGAATATCCGGATAAACACATACCATTTTCAAAATCGAAGATGAATACAAAAGTAAGCCGATATTTCGTATCTATTGTGTTGATTTCAATGATAAGAAAAGCAGGACAATCGGTAAATCTGCTTTTTGGTTTTGCGTTAGTGAATGATATTCCGGGGTCGGGATGTGGCTAGGTTGGGAGACACAAGGCTTGTGCTGTAGACTAGTTTTCTGACACTGATACGGTAATTATGTCAGTGGGTCATGACGATGATGACGACGGTGGGTTCCGGACAGAGGGGGAGAATAACCAGGCAACCGGGAGTCGTTGACTGGATGACATGCAGACTCTGCGAGCTCGGACTTGGGCCGACTGGGGAAATGAACACGATCAATAATGAAAGCAGGAACGATAGAATCGGATCAATTAAGACGGAATGGAAACGGGAAGGCTTGAGACCCTCAGATGAGAAAAAATAGCCGTTTACTCAAGGACGCGAAAAAATTAGAGCGTTGACAGAGACAAGCCTTAAGAGCACGATCCAGACCAGAGACAGCAACGTGGAAGGGGATACGGTCAGTGACGAAATTTTGGGAAGCGAATGTAGCAGCTAACCAAAAGCATCATCCGGTAGGGAAACAACCACAATGCAACGATGGAAGCGTTGAATAGATATTAACAACGTACTCGTGATTGCTTTAATGCGTTTGCGTGTCTGTGTGTGGTTGTGGGAATGTAGCAATGGAGTTTGGATTTCACACAGCGGTATTGTCTGGGAGCAGTCGATGTGATGACCCGCGTGTCATCGCTTCCACGGGTGGCTGATAAGAGGCAAGTCCGGTTCGATCGGTTCCATACGCTTGAATGAACGAGCCTTTTTCATCGTAATCCCCTGATAAAAGTAGAAATGGGGTTCATGAATGGGGATGTAGATGAGAACCCACCCAAAGGAATAGACTCTGGTAACAAGCAAAACTTGAGCAGTACACACGCAACTTTATCAAAATAGCTTCAGTGAGAAGTCTCACATGTATGCGGGATAGCATAAAGAATAAAAACGATTTTAAGCGAAACGCTTGTCATAGCGGACTGGTTGCAATGAGCATGAGAGCTCGCGTGCTCATGTTTGTGAGCATCGGTAGACTAGTCCAAAATCCGGTGATGACAGCCGATTGAAATCGTATGAACTGGATATCATGATGCATTTGGAAATCTATCCGAATAATGTTTGAGCTCCTATTCGAGAAGGTTATATGTCGACATACCGTGAGGTAATGCACACCTACAGAGTAGATTAGATATAACAACTACAATGTTGCATGGTTATTCAACAATGGCTCAGAGGTCACTGTTACGCCAATGTAGAATCTCCTTCCACTCAAACTGGTCTGAGTCGGAAATCATGACCCCCTGGTTAGCGAGGCATGGGTTGCACGTGCATGCGACGTGTTAAATATGGATTCAAAACACGATGGAACTGAGCGAGCGAGGTAGACATGTGACATGACCTGAGCATCAGACGTATGCTTGCGTGTGATAAACCTCCTTCTGCTTGCGATCTGACACTTGTTGCGTCGCGTCACAGGTCATAGCCATGGAGTAGAGTAACTGCAAGGCACGCACCATTGATTGCGCTGCCGGTGGCAGCGACGACCTGATTCCAAAATCGGTAATCCTATGACTCACTCGGTCGGTGACGTTTATAAGGTACTGTAACAGTTCTTTGTATCATTTCAGACGCGAACTCAGAAAAAAGCGAATTGTAGTGAGAAGCAATAAAGTGAGACGGGGAAGCCATAGTTACAATTTTAGCAAGTGGAACTGCAACTAGTTCAGCCAGCATGTGGAACCTCTAACTTGGCAAGTGAATTGACTGCTGAGTGGGAGTGAAATCTGGACATTCCTGTCCCAAGTTTACGTCAGACCGTCAATCATCCAACATGGACGACAGGTGCCCTTCTAGAAATGCCGCATGCGAGTCGGACTAGTAGTGTCTCTTGCTAAAATTTCAACTATGGCTTCCCGATTTTGCTCGTTTGTTTCTCAATTCAATGTGACTTTCGTTGAACTCGATCGTAAAATAATGTAGGGAACTACCTCTTTCAGAAATCAAACGTATATTGCTAGTTTCTCACGTCGTGACTACTGCTGAACTCAATCGAGGTTATAGTTCGGATAAGAGATTGTATCCCAATCGAGATGGACTTTCACAGTCGTGAACAACGATGAGTGAATACTAAACGAAGGAGGCGTACCAATACGGTCTGAAAGTTATCGCCAGAGTGGTCTGAATGTTGCAAGATCGGGTGCGACGAGGGTTAGTAATGACAGAGTCAGACAAAAGCCAAACACTGTGCGGCAGTTAGTGATTGGACATGTTGGACGAAATAAGCAAACAAGGTGTGACGTCAGCCTGAGGGCCAATGTGGACTGTGAGAGGATGAGTAATTGTATAGACGAGAGGCGCGGAAAAATAACTCGAACAATCTCGCACACTTTATTCGGAATTGGATGACTGGGTATGGCCCACGCAAATTTCCACAGGCAACAACATTGACGAAACTAATTCATCCAAGGAGGCTTGATACAAGCCTCTGCGTGAATGTGTGCATTTGTGCGCACAGCTGCGACCAACCGGGATTCACGAGTTTGATATCACATCACATACACATAGGAATAAATTTACATCTACATACAAATGCACAAACGTGATGAGGCAGGCAGAGAAGCGAGAAAAGCGAAAAAGTTTTATCCGCATTAGAAGCAAAGGGGGCGATTGGTAACACTCGGATCGTTCTCGTATCCACTTTTGAATCGGTCAGGGCATACATTAAAGAACACAAGGAGGGCATGGCGTTGACTCATCCATGTGGATTGGAGAGAAGCAAATTAGAGGGCATGAATCACTGGTTGCGCAAGGGATAACATGATGCAAATTTATCTCACTCACACGTGCAAGTGTGTACACCCTACTCAGTGGAGTGTGGATGGCGGACTTGGTCCACTAAGAGCAAAACAGGATCCCGTCTGCCATCACACGAACACCACTTCGAACAGCTATTGCGGCGGATAACCGTGCTGAAAAGCGATGAAAAACACCAACCCCATTTTCTCAACCAATCTTCATGAGTGGGAAATGCGCCCCTATTGGGTCTAACTGCACGAAAGATAATGCGGGCGACCTCCTTCTATCCATCCATAAAACTGCACACACGTCCGATCACAAATCTCCAGGCTTATGAACGAGGAGATTTGGGCAGGCGTGTGATGAAATGGCACCTAGCAGGTATTCATAAAATGAAATTCAGATCATTATTCCCCACGTCCACTTGTGAAGGCAATCGGATGTGTCACATGTTTCTGACTTGCCTATTCAAATTCCTCCCGAGGACGAAATGTTTCGAAAACATGAGATGACGGCTGAATAGTGTTTGACAAACATTTGGAGCAAGGAACAGTTGTTCGGACGGAAACACGCTGGTAAGGAGAACTGTTTGTATTCTCAAAACTTCAATGAACGACTGTGAAGTCCTCATTGCCTAGATTAGCAGTCACAAATCCAAAGAACTATCGGGAATCACGGTGGTTTCCTAAAGGACGTTTTACAATAGGACACTGCATATATTTGGTACACAGATTTGGGGTGACAAAGAGACAATATGCAGTCGGGCATTAGTGTCAACAAATCCAGTTTAATACTACCAGTCACTCTGTTGCAGAATATCATTATTTTCCTGTTAGGGTGTCATGACAGTCGCTCTAAAGTTCAAGGCACCACGACCGAAATGTTACGCGTATTACTTGGGCCACCGGAAGTCGTTACGTCTTCGGGATGACATGTAAACTTTGCTAGTGTAAGTATTAACCTCTAGGTTCATAATGATAACCGGTTTCCGCTAGGTTGGAAACTCAGCTCGACGAAGAAGCGCCCGAACCACAAGACCCTAATCAGTGAAACACGTTTGGTTTTCTGCCTCCACTAACAGTAAACAGCTTTTTTGGCACCAATATATTTCGCCTCTGAAGTTTCTGTCCAACCAGCTATTCTGATATTGACTGTCGTAAATTGTCAATAGAAGAGCAAGGGAACAAAAGCCCGGTGCTGCTTTATCCAACAAACAAAGAAACGAGGAGCGAATGAGAAAAAGATATTTTCCAATCCCAGATTGACATCTGTAGCCAGATCGGCAACAATCAACCGAAGAAATGCGCGGTGGGCCTATACGTGGACGGTGAGGCGAACGTGATAATGAACTTGCCGCAGCGGAACTGTAGAAACCTCGATGTCAACCCGAGTTAGTAGATGAATCATGGGTTCACTGCAGCCACTGTAACAGTGGAAAACGAAGACAGACACGGAGACTCGGATATTAGACTTGGATAAATCAGCTACGGATATAGAATGGTGTTGGGAGCAGAACAGCTGAGAGCATGACACAGAGCAAGCGCATCACAGGCATACGGGCAATGAACCAATGCAGTTCTCAGTCGGTGCGGCCGACGCCCACTCACTCCTACCTGTTTGTTATGTTGGGCCAAGTGCGAGGGGAGTGAACGTATTGTAGTTGCACTTGTCGTTGCTGTTGTTGTTCGGGCAAGTGGACGGATGCTCTGCGGTATAAGGGGATTTATAATAGTGACCATACACGATCGGACGAGAGTACGTACGTGAAATAGGAAGTGCGCCACAAGTGTGTACGTGTGCATGGTTGGACGGGTTGTAAACATGGTACTAACAGCGACCTCAGTAAAGGCTAATAAGTTTTTCTCTAAATAATGCAGCTAGTGAACAAAATGACTGATAGCTAACATCCAGATCCGAAACCGTGAAATCCCACAAAAGCGAGACTATTAGTGACCACCGTAGCAACACGCTGGAGTGACGCAATAAAAATGAGAACAATAAAAGCGAAGCAGACGTTAATTCAGTTCCGCCAGAGAGCGTAGGTACGTGCGCGCACAAAGTGGGAGTGCTATGACATCGATGAGTTTGTGGCCGTCCACAACCGAGATCACAGACCGAACAAGCAGCGATGGAAAGTTTCATCAGTCACAATGGGAACAAGAACAATGTTTTAAGTATCCTTTTTATTTGTTCGACTCTCCTAGAGGAACAATCAATGTGAAAGCTGATGACGGTTATTTCAACCTATTCACATCTCTGTGCCTGTGCGTGCATGCTTGATTTCACCTGTGATTTGTGGTCCGTTCAAACAAAACCGGTCAAACATAGAACCGAAAACGAATGAATGCGTGGATATTTCCTTTACAAACATGGTCCAAAGCAGAGAAACCTTTTGAAAATTCATTCACACAAGGGATTAGATTCAATACTCTGGCGGATTCGCGAGATATGAACGTCCGAAAGGAAAACTGGAATTTCGGAATAGGAAAAATAAGCTGTTTCGAATCACTGGTCCCATGTGCACCGATAAACTTAAGCTCTCTCTCGGTGAAAAAAACTGCGGTGATCTTAGGACCAGGGGAAAAGAACTGTGGAGATAGATCTACAGCAAATATTCTATCAAAAATTAGAAGAAACAATGAAACTGAGACAGGTCTGATTATTTGGCATCATTCGGGAAAAGGTTTTAACAAAGGTAGTTCTCCGGCCTTCTGCAGCTTCCTGAAAGAATGGAAACCAGTGTCATGCACGCAAAAAGCAGTATAATGGGATCTTAAACCAAAACGACGCACACGGTTATCCCGACAGACAGACAGACAGACAGACAGACAGACAGACAGACAGACAGATACACATAAACCCCATAACCACACCACCTTGTAGCCGTGTCTGTCAGCCATTATATGACACCTGACTTGAGCAACATTTGAATTTATCGCGTGAGTGACAGATGCTTTTTTGCCTACCTGTTGAACTAGCAGGTTGGGCATTATAGCGTTGTCTTCGATTGAGCAAGTGGTGAGACTGGCTGGTACACTCCCTGATGTGCGGCTTATTCTGCAATCTATTCTCGTTGTCCATTTCAGACTGAACTACAATGTACCTTGCGCCTGCCGTTTCTCCTGTGGTTATATATATATATGTATATGTATATATATATATATATATATATAATATATTCTCCACACATCGGCATACTTACCTGATGCCAACAAAATCATGACAAAAAATGAAAAAAATGCCAGGGAAATTGAGAAGAAGGGATTTTAGTGTAGGGACCATCACATGTCAGCTCTTAGAGGTTTCTGTTCTACGTAACTGTTTGTCCGTCAAATCCATGGTTTATCTGAAGGTGTTGTACTGTCCGGATGCCCATATGAATGAAAACCGCATCCGAACTTGAATCAATATCCAAAAATCAGTCATCGCAGTGTTCGTGCATTGCCTTAGTCTAAGGGGGCATGTGCAATAATTTCGTTAAACCTGAAGGGTCAGAAGAGCCTGCCGAGTCGGTAAGATCTAGTGACCACTGATAAAGGCTCCTGTGGGAACACTTACCATTTGTCGCGTGGTCTAACTTTAACTTTCTGCTGACCATTTTTGCGCCAGCTAGGCTGTTAGATCAACTCAAATCTGGATGGGGATAGCGGAAGAACAGCTCTCGTAGACCTCCACCCAGACTCCAACCGCTGACTGCCTCGAATGACAATGTGCACTGGAGGAGTCTATTTGTGGACATGCGCAATGCATGTTTGACCAACCTTGGTTTGCTCGCATTCAACGCCTCCTCCAAAAATTGCACTGTGCCAAAGGATACCGACGAGCCCGTCAAAATTGTCACAGATAAGAAGTAAAACGACGGTGAAGTATGTGGAGACGAGCAGCACGGGTGCTCACCGTAAATCAAATTGTGCTCACCAGATCAGAGAGAAAAGGTGGTCGATACCAAGCAGTGGCACGCACAACCGTCTGCAGGAACAGCCGGATATATTTCCCTTGCTGCTAATGAAGTCGAAGAATTTATCTGGTATTAAATGACTGGAAATGGCCCTAGGAGCACTCCATTGCTTGAGACGTGATCACATTGCAGATATTTGCTCAGGTCAACGCACAAGGCCATACGAAGACGTAGAAAGTACGGTCGATGACGATCAGATCAGGCCATTTCGTGGTTTAATAGCACTGGGTCGGTCATTAACTATGGAGAAAGACCCCTAAACGCGGGTGATTGAAATTCTGATAATAAAAACACCGTGGAATTTGAGTTCTGTGAAGATTTTTTCTATCAGAACAAACTGCAAAACTAGTTATTCTTTACAACCAATAAATGGAGGGGGGCAAATGCGTTGGTTTATACGGCGATGAAAAAAATGATGGCAGCATACGAACGGAAACGTGCACAAATAGAAAAGCGCAAATGAATAGGCAGACAGGTGGGTAAACAACCGATCCCCCATCCACCACACCAGGGTCGATCACCATCTGCAGAGTGAGGTTGGGTGCACCCGTGTTGTTTGTGCACTACTACCGGACCGTACCATGTACCATGTAAACTGCGCACTATCAGCGTCAAACAGTAAACATACACGCAAGCGCGCACGCACATGTAGTTGGAACAAATATGCGGTACTAAGATGTGTGCGCGCAGCCACAGAACCGCGAACCGGCATTCGCATACAAACAAGCCTCCATACAAGCGACACGGTATTTGAGCATGTGAGCACAGGAACGCGATCGCAGTCATTAGCATTTAGATCCGGAAGAATTCGGTCTCGATCACAAATTTATGATAATTGAGGCATAAATCTCCTCCTCTCTTTCTCTATGCGTGCGTGTGCAACTGCAAGAAGCGTGAGTCAGGAACGTGATGTTCAGTGAAGTGTGAACATGAGCTCGGAATACCGTGAAATTTGATGCTCAGGGTCCAGTTAGTTGGTTGTACACCTTGAAAAGGTCTGTTTGGAAAAATTGGTAAGCACGTGATAAACCTCTTGTGTGTAACTGTGTTGCTGATAGAATGAACGAAGACGATGGGATCAAATCCCTCGATCCACACGAGGCGTTCGGCGGTTATCGCCGCTAGTCAAGTATGCGCACCTGATACTCTTATGTCCAGTGATCCCATACCTGAACACCTAATTGAGTTGGTTTGCTTTATGTTCAAACAGTATTGATCAACTTATTACTCGTTTATAGTTTCCTAAAACTTTTAACTTACGAGGCGAAAAAAGCAAGATTATCGAACTACCTATGAGGATCGGAATGACGTGTTCATGCTTTTTTAACCCTACTTTCACGGCGTTTGCCGCCTGACAAACATATGAGACCAGAATCTTTTAATCATTCCTTCACGGACGATAAGAACCGACATCGTCTTTGGTTTCTTTAATTTTATCCGCCCGTACACATTTATTATCTAGTCAAGCTCTCATCCCAGTAACTGAATTTACATTGATGTTTCAGTAAATTGGTTGGTCGATTGGCTGTCTCGATCATTGTCCTTATTCGCACGGAACGCAGGCTCCGTCGATCAGTGACTTGAATTTGTTTGTCACTGGAATACGCGGTAATAGGATAGGAAAGTAGTCATACAAGGGACGCGACTAGTCGCCGACGAGCAAACTGAACGCCTCGACGTATGGGTCAACGGGATTAATAAACTCACTCGAAAGTATAAAAGAGCCTCTTGAAATTATAAAAGATTAATTGGAATTTACAACGGAATCAAAGTTAAAATGGCTCAGAATCCCGTTTGGACACTGAGATCAATTCAGAATCTCAGGCGTGAATCAAATGATCGCCAGCTTGCTTATAATTGTCGAGTCAGATCAATTACAATTGTTCGTAGATGGAAACGAACCATTTCCAAGTAGTGAAAGTAGGCATTTGTTTTTAAAGAGGATGTGCGGCGAAATTCAGCGATCATTCCGGCACCTTTGCTGACGGCCTCGGAAGGGCACTAAGTGAAACTGCGATGCGACAAAAAAATGACACTCACGTGATAACTTAGAGCATTTTGAGTTGCCGAAACGGAGATCGTTAATAGCGCGATTGCAAACGGGGAAAATGCGAAGTCCAAGTGTGGTTTACCGTTTCAATCAATACGACATGTGATTTTGCAATAGGTATATACTGCTTGAGTGAATAAAAGCCAAAAACCATTAGTACTACTTACTTCTTGGATGCAGACATCAGACAGTGCAGTGCAGTTAAAAAAAATCCGACGGCATTATACATTTTGTGAAATACCACAGCAGACTGATCCGTTAAGAGCGGCTACTTATCAATCTACTCAGGTTCGATCAGCAGACCGGTTTTTAGCAGGTTTGGGAAAAGCTTGCAAAACAATTAACAACTCAGTTGATGAATTTTCGGAGCAAGTGCGAACGCTGACGTTCTGTATGAGTGTCGGGAAAAATGTGTGCATGGAGTACAAAATAACCCTACTGAGGCGAAAGTATTCAAAAGTCAGACTTTCAAGGAACAAGTAGAAATGCGGATTTGTTTGAAATCAGTTAAGCAAATGAAGATTTAAACCAAAGTCAATAAGGCACGGGGCTCTATCAATGCTGAAGACCGTTTTGCGAATCTTAAGATAAGTCCAAATGGTTTCTACATGTGAATATAAGCAAGAAAGTAAACAATAAAGGATTGAATCGGTGGAAGATTTACTTTTGCTTATAAAATCCTTCAACTTGAAGCACCAACAGTGGAACGTAGACTCTGGAAACATTTTCATCTTCACAGTATAACTTAGAATGCATGGTTCATAGTTTACTGGTTTTAAAATGTGATATAGAGTAAACTGAAAATTTGGAACCGCCTAGTGAGAGAAACGTGAACAGAAAATTACCATTCCACCGGACTCTGGTCAGAATAAAAAAGATTATGAATTATGGCAGCCTTAAAGGATCCAAGACCTGTAGCAAGAACCAGTGGATGACATACGAGGCCGATTGGATGAGAGCAAAACGTCCTGACCTTCCAGCTGCTGACAACATAACCATTATCTCCGTCGACTTTTCTCGTGAAGCTGATTCATCTTACTCGAATATGGCGTTTCAAAAAAACACATTCAAACTAGAAGAGTGCGGGTATGATAATTCTACTTGGTGGCTCTCACCCACCAATGTTATGGCCAAAATGTAATGAAGGAATCCACTTCATCCTGTCAGTAGCAGCTGGTAACAGGGAACCCTAATAATGATTGACTAGAAGTGATTTCCTATCAGTACTTCCATATTAGTGCAACTTAGTCCTGTATGCGGACTGGCAAGTTGATTTCAACCGACTAAAATACCGGTAGTGTCGGGTTGGCATCGGACTATCCGTCAAAGGGTGGATGGATACTGCAGCACACAAAATGTATGGGTAAAGGGCCAATGGGAAAAAAGAAACAGGGACTTACGGTGTTTGAGCTCTGGCATTTTCGCAACATTGCCCGATTGTGGTGAAAAAATCGTTTTAGTTTTAAGGCACCGAGAACAAGCTTGCTGGTGATTATCGCGTGTTATCACATCAGCAAAGATGAGTTAAGGGTCAGTGTGTTGAATTGAATGTGAACGGATCACGGTGGGTTGCACAAACTGAGCATGCCAATAGATGAATTCCATAGTGCTCACTGTTAGTATAGGCAGTTGGCGATTTGAGTGTGGGTCAAGAGAATCAGTTCATGGGATGTCAAGAGAGTAACAAAAATTAAACCAGTGAACCAATCTGAGCAGGTCGAGTTGGACTCACAGGATGGGTCCAACAGGATTCGATTTGCGGGATAGCTGGAGACAACGTAATATAACGAATTACCACAATCAATGGATTTTTTGCATTCGGAATGTTTCTTATAAAGTCTTTGGCTTAGACGGCGCCACGTGGTACAGAACAAAAGGAAATCATATTAGCAAAAGCTTCTTAGAACCTCAGTAAGGTTTTGGGTGGGCATTTCAGATTCCGGGATGGCTACTCATCATAAACGCCTCTAAAAAGGCTACAAAGAAGAAGTACGTCTCAAATAGCCTCTTTCGTGCTATGGTAGCGGAGGTGGTTCTAACAAATTCAAGGGAAGAAGGCTAATATTCGGCGCTCTCTAGCAAGCTGACTGATCTTTTACCATCAGCCAAAAGGATATGGCCAAACCCTGTTGCTAAATGATCAACGGTAGGCGTAGGAAGCTAATGGCGCTCGATCAGCCGTAAGCATAAGGCGACAAGAATGTCTAGACACATCAGTGCATAAAAATAAACGATCAGATATCGGCGGCCAGCGGACTACGTGCCCCCAGGTCGTCCAACTAGCTTGTAGGTTACGGTAAACGCTCAGAAATCCCAAGAGTCAACCATCTACTTTGATTTGGGCGACCGGGTAGTTTCAAGTCCAATAAAATCATATACACAGATATACATATCATATACTATACACAGAAGAGAAACAAACAAGAAGGAAGAAAATGACAAACCAGTACAAACCAATTGGTTTTTGTTTTCACCAAACATCTCACGATTTTTCGGCCGATTTCGCTTTCATTTTAACAGAAATGAGTTCTACAGACAAGCCACATCGTACACCCCCACTGAATTCCGTTCTGAGCCACATCTCTCAACGTCTCCAATCAACAGCAATCCTTACCTTTTGGGCCCCATGCCCGAAGACGGGAAGCACAAGCCACAGCCAAAACCGAAGCTAACTGCTTCATACTTCGACTCCAAGTCACAGTCTGACCGCCCCATCACTTCTTCCAGCCTTGCACCATACGTGCTAAAAGAGCACGAAAGGGTAGAAATAGACCATGGCCAGGCACATG